>JXSR01S021377.1:0-15393 GCA_000969725.1 Ophiothrix spiculata
AAGTTTAGCAGCGCGAGTTTATCCCAAGACCCTTCATGTCACCAAGTTCCGTTACCGTAGGCCTTACGGTTCCGGAGATATGCTGCGGACGTCGGATGGCGCACAGAAAAGTGACTGGTACGTCTTTTCCTGACTATGTTCAGGCGAGACAAAAACACTGAAAGTTGGGCTGAAAATAAATTATTATTTTATCTACATGTTGACCTAATGTTATCAAGTCATTTCAAGGTCACCGCAATATCTTATAACCCTGACTCTACATGGAGCCATAGATTTTAGCAAACTCAGCCCTTGAGACAATTTCCAAATTGTCAAACGTTGACCTTGGATCATTTCAAGGTACCGTAATTTCCGTCGGATAATCCGCTCGGTGTATAATCCGCAGGTACTCAAAACTATTAGAATGGTCATACCTTGTGAACCCTTGACCCCGCGTGGACCAAATGTCTTTAAAACATGGTCCCACATGGAACAAACAATCACCAGTAAGGCAACAATTTTTTGATAATAAATTATTCTACCAAACCACCATCAGGCCAGACATATGGTTCGTGAACCAACTTGTTTTTTTTGAAGTCCCCAACCCCACTGGTTTTAAAATTTACATATTCTACACAAGAGATTCAGAAAATATTTTTGAAACTTTAGTTAAAATGCTAGATACACTTTGTCATTTTTGTAGTTGAAGACATTTTTATTCAAATTTTTTCTCATAGTGATTAATTTTAAGAATGGTATAAATTGTCATGTTGAATGAACATTATAGCATGGTGTACAATTTCACCATTGTGTAAAATATAACCATCTCTATAAGAGATTCACTTACCATGAATAGAACTAGCTTGAAGAAATCAAAATTAAACAGGAAATTATACTACTCATCAGTAAATGTGTTAATCATCAGTAAAAACTCTGTGAAATGTGTAGTGGGGTGAACATTTTCATTTTATACATTCTGCATAATGTGAAAATTTCGAAAGTGCCAATTCATAATGGACATTGCACCAAGTGTAGGGAATTAACACTAATGATGAAAATTCTGAATGAAAATTACTATACAAATGTTGAAGTGTTACTGGCCCTTTAAAATTCAAATGAGATTTTCAAAACATGCTGACATATCCTACACCACCTGATGATCCTCAACATCCTGTACAGTACTGTTTATCACATTTTGACACTATCAGAAGGGCATCACTCGCAAACCAACAAATATGCAAGAACTAGCACTTTACTTTGATTTTGTTAAATAATTTATTTTTAAATTCCAGTGAAACTGCATGGAAATATTAGAAGGGTTCCCAATACACAACATTGATTATTTTTTTCAAGAAAATGTTCATTGTTGAAAGGTATTTAAATGAGTGGTTTAAAGGTATTTAAATGAGCGGAAAGTCGCGATTGAAGATTTTGAATAAATGGCCGCTAAAGTTAAAATATGGTGAAAAGATCAAATTTCGCTTTAATACACAAAGGGAAAACTATACATCACATTTTGAAGGTCAATTATGCAGGGAAGTGCAATTATTCACGGGTAATTGATCACGTTTTGCCATCATACACTATAGACATCAGTAACCGATTTGCGACAATATTTTACTGCCAGATTATTTTGATCTCCAAATTAAGATTGTAGACAGAAAGTATGACATATTATATACCATTCGAAAGCTGAAATCAGAGAGAATTATAGTATGTCATAAACTCAATTTTGAAAATCGTGACTTTCCGCTCATTTTGCCAGAGCACCACTCAAATTAACAACTCGCTTAACTGGCTTTAAGTAGAATTACTCATGTGATAAAAATACAAGGACACATGGATGCATCATTAATTTTTGATGATCCACACTGTTCCATTTTGGAATCCATGAATATGTCATTTAAAAGCTTGAAATTTCAGGATTTCCATCTCCTATCATTAGCAAATTTTCCAATCTTGTTTAATCTTATTTTGTAGTCAAAGTGTTCAGCAAAACAGTTTACCATTTGAAGTCTTTGAAAGGAAAAATAGAAACTTTACTTGCTTGTGACAGTTCGAAGGGACTGTCGTAAAATCATGGAATTAAATTTTGGCTTATTTTTAATATTGAAATTTTATACTTTCTGGAATCTAAAAACAAATGTCTAGGAAGTGTTTTTTATTTTTTTTAATTCTCAACTTTTGAAAACAAAATACCATAAATAGGTCAAAATTTTTTTGACCTAATGTATACTTCTATATGCAATACGTGGATTTAGGGTTTCCAACAGGAAGTCAATCTGTACCGAAATTTTAGCCCAAACACAGTTTTGCCTGTAAAACTAATTAGCCGTGACATTTAAGTGATAGTGTTTCTAGAAATGAATTGTTAAATTCTCAAAATTAAAACTGTTTTGCATCTACAAAACTATTTTCAGTAAAGATATCATGCTTTTGGATGTATTTTAAATTTCTAAACTATGATTAAGTCATTTTAAAACAACAAGCACACGTTCTGAAAGCTCCTGTAATCCATATACATGACAGCGGGTAATTTGAATTGTTGTTTGGGGTGGATGGTAATGTGCATCCATTTCACGCCTATTTGGGTACATCGTTATGCTGAATGAGTGCACTGTGGGATTGAATTTCGGGCTCAATTGATTTCCGATTGGGAAACCCAAAATCTGCGTATTGGTGTGGGTATTAGAGTACAAAAACAGTTTATGCCCGTTGTGGGTCTACACGCCTCATGTTGTTTCATAGTTTTACCTCATCCTTTTGTGTGGTGTGGTATAACATTATATCATCAATCTGCAGCAGATCTCAATATAGTACTTGTGTCCGCAACAAGGGTAGTACCAGGTCAAAAAAAATTCAAAATTTGATGAGTCAGGGGTGCATTTTGGTGAGTCCGGGACTCAGAAATGCAACCTAGCGCTAAGCTTGGTCCGCAATGCTCTCAGCTGCTGGGTTATATATTCAGTTCATGAGTATATTGCTTTGTGAATGGAGATCTATGCATGTCTAATTCATGACTGTGGCAATGAACTGATTGGCACTTGCTGATGTGGCAAATTAGCAAAGGCTAAAGCAGCCCATCATTAGGCCAAGAAAAACAATTGTTGTGTTGCCCTCAAGCGGAATTTCTGAAAAAATGAGTCGGTCGGTCGGAAAAAAAAAAATTTAAAGCACCTAAATTATGAATTTTGTGTGCATTTTCCACTATTTTCAAAATATTTTCTCCAAAAACATCCAATCTGAGTAAAATTGGGTGCTTTCCCGACCACATTTTTATTTTTTTAAATTTTCGAGTAGGGTCGGTCGCTGAAGGCAACACAACAATTTATTTTTTGCCTTATAACCATCAAATCACTTAACCTCACAAGGGCTTTGGTCACTCGCCCTTTACTTGATGGAAGAGAATCCACAGGTCCAATATCAAGGGCTATTAGCTTTTGGATGCCCATCTTCATTGAACTTGACACCTGATTTCTCTTCTCAACACCATCAATTTATCACTCCAAATCAGCTTGATGGAAGGGAAGTGCTTTTCCTACAGCTTCCCATTTTATGGGCTATTAGCTCTTGGATGCCCATCCTCTTTAGATTTGATTGACACCCAATTCCTCAGCACAACACCATCAATTTATCACTCCAAATCAGCAAAGAAGTTTTCATGTTTTCCAGAAGGAGTGAACTTGGCATCTTTGTTCTTTTTCACAGCTTTAGCCCGCGCATCGACTTCAGTCTTATGCAAATGATTAACACTCCAGAATTTGATTTTTTGATCATGGGCACAGCTGGCAAGCATTTCAGAGTCATGTGTTACAACAATATCCTCGATGGGGAAATCTTGGTGTTCTCCAACGACTCCAAGGAAACGGTTGGGTAAGATGTGCACAGCTCTGTCATAAAAACAATGGGAAAAAGACATTTTAAATCTCGACTATCTGAGTATATTATGTTCAATCCATAACATCCTTAAAAGTAAAATATCAGTAGAAGGAAATTGGGTAAGATGTGTACAGCTCTGTCATAAAAACAATTGGGGGTGGGGGGGGTAGATATTTGAAATCAACTATGGGTCAAAACATAGTTCTTTTGAGCTATCAAATATTTGACAAGTCTTTGTTATCTTATAACCTGATATATATAGTTCAAATATATTTTCTATTAATAACGGAGGCTTGGTAATGAAAAATTTATACACCACAAAAGTTTCTTTAATGTCAAATGTTTGGTGATTTTCAACACCAAGCATCCATTATTGATTAGAAGATGCATTTGAATTAATGAATAACAAAGACTTGTTGCACCAAAATCTGATAGCTAAAAAGAACTATGTTTTGACCCTATCTGTGTATAATTATGCTCAATCCATATCTTTCTTAGAAGCATGAATAGCATGAATTTCAGACCTCTTCAATCACAGAAACACCTTCAACCCAGATGTATATACTATCTTCATTTATTTTATGAACCATAAAAAACCTTGAACAGAGACCTACTTGCTTTTCATACATCTTACATTTAGAAATTGTTTGCTTGCCCTCAACCAACCGATCCTAATTCATGAAAATCAGGATTTTTTTCTATTTACTATATTTTTGGAAATTCGTAAGGTTTTTTCTTTTTAAAATTTTTTATTCTGAAGATGTAAAAAAAATGGATTTTAGAGTTTGTGTTGAATAGAATGTTAATTCATTTTAACACCAAAATATTTCTTATTACTGTATCCACTCGTCCAATTCAACTACTTTCCGATTATCAAATACTTTTAAATTAATTCATATCTTCACTCTAAAAGTTTGACAAATCATTTTCAACAACTCACTGTATCTCTTTATACAGGAGCGTACCATTGTTGATTCGTGATGAATCCACAGTTGATATTCGAATTTGTGCGCCACGCACGGCACGGTGTTTACAGAAGTGCGTTTACACAGAACACAAAAGGCGGCGCACTGATTATCGCGCGTCGGGCACTTATAGTACGAGCACAAGCCCGGTGCTTGGGAAAAATTGGTAACGTCAAAGCAGCAAGCAAGCAAACATTCACAAATTAGCACTTTGCTTCAGATATGCTAAATATTTTTATGAAGATGTTAAATAGAAAACATTTAGAATTTAATTCATACGTTTTCAGGAAGATTTTCGTTGTTGAAAGATATTCAAACACGCCACAGAGTTGTTCATAGCGAATCAACAACTCTGCATCCGATGCGTCTGCGTATTTTTATCGCGCTCGGGTGGCTGCGTCTTTGATGATTCGCGATGATTGTCTACATGCAGAGACTCAGTTGTGTTCAGATACAAACAATGCAAATAATATGCCAAACCAAACTGCACACAAGTCGTATGTGCACGTTTTCAATGTTTGCACATTGCGACAAGATCTAGTATATCATCAGCAAAAATTGTATTGTCACTACTACAAGCTTTGACCATCTAATTTGTGACCAACAAAATCAGTGACTGCCCATAGGAAAAAGCTTGTAAAAATTTTAATTGACCTTGACTTGAACTATAACAAAAACTCACCTTATCTTGCCATCCATTGACCCTGTACATATAATATTCTCATTTACAGCTACACATCGGTCTATGGAAAGTGGGTGGCCTGGAAATCTAGTACTGATGTTGCCAAACTCATTCCAGTTGAATATATTGAGGGCGCCATCACCTGCACCAGCGACTACCTTTCTTCCTCTCTATAAAGGAAATGAATTAGGATTTCATGTGTCAAGTCAAGACTCATCCAATCTCAATGGTTATCATGCATTGAAAACGACTGATTTTCCAAAGGAAATTTTGTCTTTCCAAAAATATGATATCATGAATTCTTTTGTTATGGACAGAAAGAACCATGTTGGACGCAGTTATGTCACAGACTAGAATCCTGTCTACTGATTGGTCAAATGAGGCTGTTCCATGTTACTCCCTGGGGTGAAACAATGCATTGGAGGTGAATGACAAAGTCTACTAAGTTTATCTTGGCAACTAAATCAATTTTTGTATCAACCCCTTTCTTTTTGTGCACCAATGTGTCTTTTCAACTTTATTGTAAGAATATATTAATGAATCAGAGTGGAAATATAAAATATTTTGGAAATATTGGTTCACTCCAAAGACATCCAACAGTAAGTTTCACTCCACTTACAATGAATGAGTATGCCAGATTCAACAACCGTGTCCGACAGAATTGAGACATGGTAAAGTTGTTTGCACCATCATGATTACTTTCTGAAGATTCCAAACAACAGCACCATTTTATAACAAAATCTAGAGCAATTAGGTGATAATCAGAAAGAGCTTGCATGGTGACCAGAACTACTGAAGCTGTGTTAGAACTAAAATATGCATACATTTAAAGCTATAGTACTATAAGATTTTGATCAGAAATGGTTTTGAGTAGTACCAGCATAAAATGAAGGAATGTGACTATCTAGAAGCATTTTCAAGTGTATTTTGTCAAAAACTTGTTTTACCACAGAAAAAGGGATAAAAAGCACATGCCTGCTTTCCTATAATACAAATGGAATTCTTGAAATTTAATTTTCAAAAATACTGTAGCACTGCCCCCCCCCCCCCCCCCCCCCTTCACACAACCTTGCTTTAGTTGTAAGGTGAGCTTTGACTTCTTTTTTGAAGTTGGCATAGCTACTGATGGATTTGATAATGCTTGGGATGCAGTTCTGGGCATTGAATGTAGTGTACAGGAAGGTGGTACTACCAAATTACTTCAAAATGTAGGAACAATAATTTCCAACACAAACGAACACCACAATTGAATTCACATTCATAAGACAAAAACATGGCAGCAGACAACATGAACATGCAATCATAAAAGTTGAGCTTTTCTCAACTCAGTTTGCATTGATGTAAACAGTGTTGCCATTTTGATATTGATCTATTGGCAAGCTCCAAACACTGGAATAGCACAAGCTCCATGTGTTGAGTGAAAATTCAGCTTGGCAGGAAAATGAGCTTGTTCAGCAAGCCAAGGATCATGAGTGGTGCTCTGGCAAAATGGGCGGAAAGTCGCGATTGAAGATTTTAAATAAATGGCTTCTAAAGTGAAAATATCGTACAAAATCAATTTTTGTTTTTTGACATAAAACGCATATATGCATTAGTGTTAAACTATACCTCGAGTTTCGAAGGTCAAATATGCCGGGAAGTGTAATTATTCACGGTTAAGGGCACAGTTAACCCTTATTTTCTGAAATATTGTATGCCTTGTAACTCAGCAACCGATAAGTTACCCCATATAAAGTATACATTTATAGATGTGGATTTTCATGTAGAAGATGATGGTTAGTTTAGTTTTGGACCAAAATGCATGATTTTGGACCAAGGTCCAAAAAACCCTTGTTCTTAGACCACTATATTTACAAACAACCTAACTAAATTTTGAAAAAATAAAAGTTGGACCTCGGATGCTTTTTAGAATCTAGAAACACATGTCTAGGAACGCATTTCTCAAATTTTTGATTTTTACCTTACTTTTTGAAATATTGCCAAAATTAGGCCTAAAATCGGCCAATTATGACCAAAAAATCATTTTGGGCCAATTTTGGACCTATTTTTGGCAATATTTCAAAAAGTAAGTCAAATATCAAAAATTTGAGAAATGCGTTCCTAGACACATGTTTCTTGATTCCAAAAAGCATTCGGGGTCCAACATTTATTTTTTCAAAATTTAGTTAGGTTGTTTACAAATTAATGGTCCAAGAACATGGGTTTTTTGGACCTTGGTCCAAAATCATACATTTTGGTCCAAAACTGACCAAACCATCATCTTCTACATGAAAATCCACATCTAGAAATGTATACTTTTATATAGATTTACTTATCGGCTGCTGAGTTACAAAGCATGAAATATTTCAGAAAATGAGGGGTTAACTGTGCCCTTAATTGATCGCATTTTGCTATCTTACACTATAGTAATCAGTCACTTTAAAATCAATTTGTGACAATTTTTTACTGCCAGATTTTTAGTGGACTTCCTTGTATTTCGATCTCTTAATGAAGATTGGAAAAAGAAAGTGTGACATATCACATGTATATATCATTCAAAAGCTGAGATTATAGAGAATTAAAATATGCCATAAACTCATTTTTGAAAAACATCACTTTTCGATCATTTTGCCAGAGCTCATCTCCTCATATTGTCCCCAAATTACACTCCATGTTGATTGGCTACTTTTCATAAGGCTATGGTATAGGTTAGGATTTCTCTTCTTGAAGCTTACCTTGACTATTTGAACACACATCATGTCATTGTGTAAACTCTCAGACTGCATCAGGAATTTACGCTGCCTAATATTGTATGCAGACAACGAACTGTCACCACTGCACAAAAATGGAGAAATAAAACAATAAATGCATAATAGACAAAGAATATTTCAAGCGTGGTAAAAAACAATTTCAAACCAAACAAACTAACCATAACTATGTTCAGGAATTAGCAAGAATTGTATCCAGAGGTATTTTTTTTTTAAATCTTGATCTAAATACTGTCCAACACTCCAGAGTCAGAGTCAAGCGGCCAGGGTGGCTGCACATGCAGATGTTGCTTAGTCTCTATGTGTCTTGCTTGTTTCTTTTCCTTGTTACATGTAGTTTTCTAGAGTTATTTGAGGCAATGGGATCTTCTATAGTTGCTATGTAGTCCGGTAATGAGTTCCAATCAATAATGGTACGGGGCACAAATGAATGTTTATAGCAGTTCTTTTGCAGTTGATATTGTTGAGAAGGTTTTTGAGTTGGAATGCTGTGAGGTTTTGCGCACATTTGGCTGTAGGAGGTGTCTGATAGGTAAGGATAGGTGACCGTGGATTGATTTATGTAGTATGATGCGGCGGCGGGCTTGTCGTGTTGTTGATAAAGGTGACAGTTCCAGTTTGTTTAACATTTCAGTGACTTATAGGCAGAATCTAGCTGCCCTTCTTTGGACCATATCAATCTTGTTAGACAGCACTTTGGTGTATGGGTCCCATACAGTAGAGGAATATTCTGTTAATGGGCACACAAGAGTTTTATAGGCATTAACTTTGACATTGCGGACATGAATAAAGGTTGCGGCGAATGAATCCAAGAGTTCGGTTAGCAGAAGCTGTGATATTATCTATATGTTTGTTCCAGGTAAGGTTGTTGGTAATTGCAACTCCCAAATAAGGGTGGCTATCAGTTTCTTGTAAAATCGAGCCATCAAGGCGATAGTTGAATAACTTTGGGGTTCTTGAATGTGTTAGCCTCTTAACAAAACATTTGTTAGCGTTAAAATTCATTTGCCACTTGTGTTCCCAGTTAACGAGGGTATTTAAGTCATCTTGAAGTGCTTGTGAGTCAAATTCATTACGGATTTCTCAGTACAATACACAGTCATCCGCAAATAGATGAACATTTGATTTTACATTATCGGGTAGATCGTTAATATACATGAGGAACAGTAGCGGACCAAGCACCGTGCCTTGAGAGACGCCCAAAACAACATCGGTCCAGGTCGAATGTTCACGACCGACGACGACCCTCTGCACACGGTGCTTGAGAAAGCCACTGATCCACGTGTGTACATTATTTTGAACACCATATCTTTAAGTTTACACAAAAGTCTGTTATGAGGTACTACATCAAAGGCATTGGAAAAATCCATTATCACCATGTCAACCTGAGATTTATTGTTCAAGGAATAGGCTAAGTCTTGAACAGTTAAAATTAATTGAGACTCAGTTGAATGTTTGGTTCTAAAACCATGCTGTTGTCTGTTAACACTGAGTGAGAGTCAAAATTACTCATTATATTTGAGTGAATGATGTGTTCAGTACCTTACAACATACCGATGTTAAGGATACAGGGCGATAATTTGATGCAATTTTCCGTTCTCTTTTTTAAAAATCGGTGTGATATTAGCTTGCTGCCATGATTCTGGAAGTTCACCAGTATCAAGGGATATTTGGAAGATGATGCTAAGAGCTGGTGCAAGTTCTTCAGCAGCAAGACGCAATACATAAGAAGGAATACTATCCGGACCAGTTGCCTTATTCGGATTTAGATTTTTAAGCAACTTAGTTACACCATTAACATTTATCACTATATCTGGCATCAAAGGTATTTGCAAGTGTGACAGACTTAAAGAGAATCCTTCACATCTATGTTTTTAAAATCTTTGGTTCCTACTGAGAACTGGAATTACTGAGGATTTTTACCCGACTGTCGCAAAAAGGTAAGAATTTAACAATTTTTAGTATATTCATTATAATTCTGACTAGTCGATGGTGTGTTAACGGTAGTTGTTGTTTAATAAAATGTCGTCTTTTTAGTAAAATCAATCAAAATGAATTTACGAAAATCAGTATTAGTGGTAAAACAAGATGACGGGTTTTCAACCCGTTTGTGGAGGTATGCAAATATTTTCAATAAATTAGCATATTTATGATAATTTTCCGAAAAAAATTACGGGTATGTGATGCGATTGACAATTTATTCATTTTGACACCAGAAAGTCACATTCCCTGAATTTCCAAAAAAACTTTACACTTTCTGGTGAATAATATAATTTGTGCACACCCGCAGTTTCAAAGTTCCCTAAAATAAAGGATTTCCATGTCTTTTGTAATTAGAAGCAGACTAACCTTGTTGCAACCAGTATCCTCTTGTCTTTATCTATGTCCATATCACTGATGTACTCCTCATGCTCCTTCAAATCAACTATGGATTGCTGTTGCCGCAGATCCCATATCTGCAACACAAAGGGAGAGAGTCAGAGCACTGAATAGTAGCTGAGCAGTAGGACGTAATCACCTTGTTTAGGCTTTCGCCAAGGAAACCCAACCTGGTACTGATACAAAGTAAGCTAAAGGAAGCTTATCTTCAACAGGGCTCCAATTTTTAAAAAAAATCAGTTTTGAATGCAGAAGGAAGACTGCAGCATCCGCAGAAAAACCTACAGAAGCAAGCATGGACTCACTGAAAACCAAATGCACATAAAAGTGCCGGGCTTAATTTAGGGACAAAACATACATGATCTTCTTCCAATCAAATGTGTGTAGTCATATATATGATACAAGACCAGTGAAAACAATTGCTGTTTTAAATATGAATAGCCAATCAATGAATTCTCTTATCATTTTGATAGCATACCTGTTATATACATGCAAATCATTTTTGAGCATGATGCAGTCATATTTGATTAAGATTTATTCACCTAGGGTATCAGGACAGGATCAATAATGTAGTCCTTAATTTAAAATACTTTACAGTTGCCCTGTATCATGCCTGTGTCCAACCGTGTTCCAACTAACATTTTTAAGGAGAAGAGAAAAGTTTCTCACCTTTAAACGTCCTTCATCATCTCCTGTCGCGACAAGTTTTTCGTCAATTACAAGCTGACTGTAAATTGGATCGTCATGGGCTTTTAGGATGCGATGTTGCACTTTACCCGATGCTGTGTCAAACACCCGTAGAGATTTATCTTTTGAAATAGTACTAAACCCTGTGAAAAAAAGGAATATGGCCAAATGTCTCAAATGAAAGTACAAAATGAAAATAGGTTCTCACAAACCACAATCTTCCTGGAACCAATGAATGTATCCCCAGTGTAACAAGGGCTTTATCATTATTGCCAAAGTGTGACTGGGGCTTATCATTATCGCTACAACATGACCAGGGCTTTTTAATTTCATTATCACTAAATTTTTATTACAGTAAGTCAATCCATTCAGAAGATAATGAAATAAATCTAATTTTGCATAAATTATGCAAATCAATATTAAAGGTACATGGTTGAAATTTTCAAACTTTAGTTTTCACTGTCATTATGAAAGATCACCACTTTAAGGTATTTCAATTTTCCAATTTTCAACCTTAAAAATAACATTTTGAACTTGAATGACCTTGACCACACCCCAAAAGTTTCACAGCGGGAGTTAAAACTTAAGACCCTTCATGTCACCAAGTTTCAATACTGTAGTTGTTACAGTTCAGGAGATATGCTGCAGACCACATTAAGCATAAACAATGCAAATTAGGTACATAATACGCATATTTACATGTGGCGCCAGTTCAGCCCTATAGCCCTAACCACTCACCAAATATTATTAACGTATACACAGGGGTGTGAGAGTCAGGTGATAAAAAGAGCTGAAAATGAAAGAAAAAGCTCAAATTAGGACTCTTTTGAAGGCATTAAAAAAACTGAAATCAGCTTAAAAGCTGAACTCTCACACTCCTGGGCATACAGTTTTGAGATTTGCTCCGAACAAGAATAGCGGACAGTTTTATGGAATGGTATGTTCCTTTCTGAAAATTTTTCAGGCGAGGTAAAAAAGTAGCTATATGGGCTGATGGTATCATCTCTGTTGGTTAAAGAAAATGTGTGTGTATGTACTTCAGAAATGTACCCTTGTCTCGACAACCCTGATGTCTAAAAACGTGGCCCATATCAAGGATTGTAGTGGAGATATATTGGATTTTTCTGACCGCCCCAAGTTGTGAAAATCTGGGGGAAGTTTTTACTGTACAAAATAATACCGACCCTAATTTTCAAATTTCCAGAAAACCTTTTTTTTTTCCATGCAATTTTTCCAGGCAAAGTAATTCAGCAAGTATTTTAAATAGTTCCTTTGATCATCTACATCATTTTAAGACACAATTGATTGGGTGCTGAAAACCTTAAATCGTTCATATTCAAGCCATATTTTAAGTCTTGTTTTACATTTGTACAGTTTTATGGCTGAGCAAAATACCCAAAAAATATTTGAAAAAAAAACCTTTTAATTTTTGGCCTGAATGCAGTTAATGATTGAACCTGCATACTTTTTTGACAAGTGTACTACACGACCACCGGGGGTACCCTTCCAACAGATGTCGTTGTTTCCAAGCTCAGACCAGATATCGTTATCCAGAACAAAAGTAATAATTCCATCCAACTCATAGAACTGACTGTTCCATTCGATACCAACATCGAGAAAGCCCATGTTTTTAAGACTCAGAAATATAGAGACCTTGTTTCTGACATTTCGGATAATGGTTTCAGATGTGATCTTACTTGTATTGAGGTTGGATCGCGTGGACTCATTACCCCAGAAAATGTCGGAAACATTGACTCAATTTTCTCCTTGGTTTCAGGTAAACAATCGAAGGCTTTCAAGAAGGAACTCAGCAAGGTTGCACTCCTGACCAGCTATACTATCTGGAATGCTAGGCATGAGCCAGCCTGGGGATCGGATAACCAGCTCCTAGTCCACTCATGATTGGACTTTTTCCCCCATGAGAGATCCTTAACTTCTTGATCACCATTCGATTGTATCCATTTCTTGTTTTTTGTGATAATATTGTAGTTGTAATTTTGTATTTTGTGCAACCCTGCGTCGAATTGTGCCTTCCAGTCCGATTCTCGTCCTGGGTTTATATGTACTGCCTTTGTATTTCACTATTGTTGAATAAAGGTTGATATGACGAGTACTTACATGATCCATCTTGCGAGAAAGCTACTCCTCTGCATGCTTTTTTATGCGCCTGCAAAGATGACTTCAGCTCATTGGGATTTTCTCTGGAGTATGAGTACCTGTGTAAAAGAAAAACAGAATAAAACCATTTTTTTTATTTTGGGGATGAGGGAGTAAGAATGAAAGAAAGAATTCTTTAGGCTAATCGCCAAGGATAACCCAAGAAAGCCTCTGATGAAGCTTTTTCTAATGGGGTCCAAGATCTTTTTTAATCAGTTTTTAGATGCAGGAGGAAGACCAGGGTACCAGGAGAAGAACCTGCAGAAGCAAGCATGGACTGAAAACTGAGATTCATTGGTGCAAGCAATTAAAGGAACTAGCCTAGATTCCACCTATAATTAAATATTTATGAAAATGCTCTAAACAAAGCTTAAAAGTATAGTAAAATCCAAAAAAGTGCAAAAATGTACACACAAATGGCTCAAATTGAGAGAGAATTAATTTGCGAAATATCTTTCTTTGATGGTGGTGTGTTTCCTAAATCCTAACTTTTGTACCTCAGATGGATTTACCAGATAAAAGATCAAACAAAGCTCTTGGAGATAATTTAAAACATATTAAAAGGGAAACAATCTCATCAAAAATAATTTGTATGGCCATCACAAGTGTAGAAACAAGATTTTTATCAGTTTTCAAACTAGAAACACTGTTTTCACACCACTTTTTGTCACCGGCGACAAAAATTAAAGTAGGTAAAGAATTGCTATTTTCTCCAATGTTCCTCAAAATCATGGAAAACCACTTGTAGGTTATATTATTATAAGCATGTTCTATCGATTCAAGTAAAAAAATATGCAGGTAAAAAATTAGTGGGAAATATCTAGGCCAGATCCTTTAAGGCAGGGAAGTGCAGCTGCACTAACCCACTAATGTTTATGAGTGTCGTGACTAGTGGCATGGGATAAAAAGTGGTTTAAGAGTATGTGTCTCATCACAGCTTGTAGCAGGGACAGACAACCAAGCAATTGTTATTTTGAGGAGTCATAGTGTAGCATGACACATTTGCATATTTCCACGATGGTCTGTCGTGAGAAAAGTTGAATTTATTCCATTTCAAAATCGACATGTCATTGCGACCATCATGACAAGGTAATCAATATATCAACTTGTCGTGCTCCACTTAATATTTTCCAGATGCGACAAGGACGATTTTGCGCACTTCATATATTTGACGTTAGCTGTTCGTACGACTACCAAGACAGACACTCTGACACCAGCTTGAGAGCCAGTCAACTGTTGGATGAGAACCATTTAAACAAATTTTTGTTAGTGTGTATTATCAAATTAATACTCTGTATACCCCTTTAACAATCAAGACTGCAATGAGTAACTAACATAATGTGGTGTACCATACTGAGTATGTCATATTTAAACACCATGCCTACTAATGCTTTATGGTAGCAGTATTATGCAAAACAAAAGCATATTTACGTTTTTCTTTACACAGAATATATAGGCCTATGTTGTTTTATATTTATATGCAATATTTTGCTACTATAAAACACATCTTTTATGTTAGTGCCAAAAACAGTGCAAAGAGTGAGCTATCCAATACGGTAGTAAAATTCAGATTTTACTTTGGTCACTGTGAAGGTATATTTTTGTTCTAAAAAAAGTTGCCAGACCTGAAAGGGTTAATAGTGGATTCAGAGTCTTTCAATGAGCACAAAACCCCATGGATACAGTCTATGTCATCATTCTGTTGATGTGCTCATTGTCAGTCACTGGGACACACTGTTCAATATCTACTTACATTTTAATTGTTCCATCCAAAAGCACAAGCAGAGTATCTTCCTTGGGATGACCACTCAAAGACACAATGTCATCATCACAACGTGTCAGCTTTATATTGAGACACCCTGTACAATATCTGCTTACGGTACGTCTTAACTGTTCCATCCATAAGCGCTGCAAGCAG
>JXSR01S021378.1:31760-42544 GCA_000969725.1 Ophiothrix spiculata
CATCTAATCCAACTTTTCAGTTCAAAACTTTTCAAACTAGTCAAATTATTTTGAAAGACTAAACAAGACTTTTTTAATATCAAGGTATGAAGCATCCACATTTACCCTTTAAAAATTTTGAGTTAAATTTGTTTTTTTTAATAATTATTCCATTTCAATTTGCATGCTGGATTACTAGACAGATAACACTTGTACCACACCATTCCATGAACAATTATTTCTTTTAGTGAAATTTATTGATGTCAATAATAAGACAAATTTGTTAACATTTATTTGATTTCGGCTAAAGTAATAGCAAATTGTAATATTTCCAAAATTTTACACAGAAAGTAACATTTCCAGCATATACAAGATTGTAAAAGCAATATGGAAAAAAATGCATGTCAGAGAGGGTGTGATACAAGTTATAGTCCAGCTTGAAAATAAAATGAAATATACCTTCACCAAATGACAAAAAGTCAAGACTGGAGGGTGAGAACGGCTCATGCAGGCTGCTATCAGCCTTTGTGAAAGTCTTTACCACAGGCGTACCACAACCAAGCTCAGGGAATGGCAAATCAGCATCAGCAACTGCTCCTTTGCTAGCTGGGGTGGAGTCTACTAATGGCTCATCGTTAAACAAGTCAGCGGAAGGTTCTAGATCACCAAGGAATAAGTCAAGATTGTTAGGTGATGAAGATGACTTTTGATGGACAGGTGATGTGGGTGATGACAGTGATGGTGACGACGAAGACAAGTCACTTAGGATATCTGCACTAGGACCAGAGGAGTCTTCCGTATGGTTTTTAGAACTAGAAGCACTAAGTAAATCAGGGTCTGGTGAGTCAGAGAATATATCAAAAGTATCCCCATTAATCGTAACATCACCCCCTTCTTTTGAATTATTCGTCCCTTTGCTTCCATCCTCAACCAAATCTGGATTTATCTCCATGTCAGGGTGCAGTGACTGTGACACAGTGGGTGGTGCGGGAGGTGTGATGCATAGCGGTGCTTCCGGATCCGTGTCGTTATCAAACACAGAGGGTAATGTTTCCGTGAGTAGGATTCCAGTATCTGGGAATGGGTGCAAGGAAGTGTGATAAGGGTGTCAGAGCAGGAAAGGTAATTATGAACACGATGAGAACAGTATTGATGTTCATGCAGCAGGCAAAACATAAACATGGCAAAAGGATTCATTCAGCATGCCTGGTCTTGAATTCAAAAACAATTATAGAAATATTTAAATTTGGGAGCAATAACTTTCTTGATCACATGCATATATCCTCTATTTCTTTTCTATACTGGCACTAACTCTAAAACTATAAACAGATGTCCAAGTGTGTCAAAAAGGGAAATAGATACTCTCCAACATTTTGAAGTAATGCATGTGACAGAGTTCCACCAGAACTTGATACATTCTGACTACATATTGATGAGACTTAGTTGGTGTGCCAAAAATTACCAGAAAAACGTTCATTTAATTCATCTACATGCGTGTTGAAATCATGGGTAAGAACTTATGACGCAAAGTTTATTATAATAACCATGAATGATACAACAAGAATCCACAAGAAGCATCCATAACCAGAAAGAATCATTTCATCATGCAGTTAGTTTCACAGGCAAAAATCATTTTCTTAATGCTTTTCCCTAACTCATCAAGTCTGCTAATTGTTCGAAAATCTGATTTTGTTGCAATAATTGTTGCATAAAGATTGTTAGATTAAAGAAGAGATAAATCCTAATCAATTGATAATGCTAACAATATATGCACATAGAAATTGATGAAAGACTTTGGGAAAACTCTGCTGTAGGTTGATCAACTAAATAAACACATGTATTTTGCAAAATGTTGAAATCTCCTCTCAAAATATTGATAGCATTGGGTATAAAATTGGTTGATTTCAGCATCTAATGACTCCCAAGTGTTAAGTGACGCAGGTTATACCAAAGCCAATAAGAATGTAACAAGTTCACAGCAATACAACTAGAAGTAATGATTGTTTGGGTTTTAATTGCTGTGGCATGCAAGATCGGTCAGAGTTTGGCCAAATACTCTTTTTCTCTATGTGACTTTAGCATTGAGGCATGGTGCTTACATTATTTTATGACAAAAGATTAGGTCAATCAAAATTCATTGGACAGTGTATTTTGAATAAATCTCCAGAATGCGGGCACCCATTGCTTGTTACTGTAACCCCACCCTGTATTTTTTGATGGGCCGTTTATAAATTCTTACACTATTTGAGGGCATAATCCAATGGGAATGTCTTCAAAACTATGGATCTGGGGTAACTCTTGATATTGTATATCAATTCTTGGCTTTGGGGTGTGTGTGTCTGTGGGCGCGTGTGGCCTAGCGGAACAGTGCAGGACTCATAATCAGAAGGTTGTGAGTTTGAGCCCCGCTAGCGCAACGTGTTGTGAATCTGGGCAAATCACTTGAACACACCTGCCTCATCGACCCAAGCGTATTGGGGAGCTGTTTGGGGGAGAATATTATAACCTAAGTGCTGATAGGTCTGCGCCAATGGCCATGGCTGCAAATGGCCTGGTTTAAGGCGAAAAGGTTATGACGATTCCCTTGTACGGCGGTAATAATAATGGCCAGCGCTATGGTACTACGGTGAATAGCGGGATAAATTTGCTTTTAAAGTCTCTTCCCGATCAGTGAATCATGTTTACATTCAAAGGGTCTGCAAAGCAGCAGGAAAAGGTTTAAGCTGAGAATGTTTACATTTATCATAATGAACAAGTTCTTATTTTGTCTTGAAATAACCGAGTAACTATGGACAGCGAGGTCATTTTTCATAAAAATGTCATGGCTAAAATAGCTTTGGAAACAGGTTACGTCTGTCACGAAGATGTAAGCTAACCCTATTCTGTGCTACAAATAAAACAGTTGACCATGAAAGTCTGCACTGATTTATCTGATATGGGATTAAGATTTTTGTTTTTGCACTTTTGATTTTTTCTGTTGGCAATTGACGGAAAGTGTAAAATCGGCTCAGAAATTCTCAGAAAGTTGTGTTTTGAAAAGGTCTATTGATATAATGACATACTCATTATTAACTTCAACTAAAAATCACCGACTCATTAAGTAATCACATATATCCCATCATTCTAAGCTTATAATTAATTCATAACAGTTGACATTTTGACCTGTTTTCATGACACTTGATAGTATCGTTATGCTATCGATGACTGATATGACACACAGTTGTTAATTCATCATTATTAAGTAGAGCTGTTAATTAGCATGCAGTATGAGCAAGGCAACGGTCAAATTAGTTAATCAAAACACTACTCTTTTTAATTAATTAATAAAAACTCTTTCCAAGCAACCCGACCTACAAACACTTGGCCTTTCTTTTTATGTAATTCTATAATTAATGAAATGTCTAATTGATAAAAACAGCTCTGTTTATATAAAATATGTTAATTGGACTGTAGTGGTTGGAGGTCGTGCGTGTGTTTTGGCATGAGTTTGTTCCCCAGATTACCATATCATAGTGTAGTTTTCAGATTTTTTTCATATTATAGTATTTATCTGACTACATCAAAATATTGGTTTTAAATTTTAACGATTTTCTGCATCTGACATGAAGCTTTAAGAGTAAAGTGTTAGGAGCTTAATTCATATCTGGAAGAGCATTAAACAATCTGTACTATTACTTAACCCTGCACATCAATTGCAATAAATGTTCATAGCATAGAAAAATACCTCTCCTGGTTATTCACAATTTCCCATAAACTTTGCGCCAACATTTTGTTTTCAAAATAATTGTGCATCTACCATTAATATAAAAGATGTGCTCACACAGACAGACTGAAAAATTCAATTTTATGATGTGACAGAAAGGCTGCCGAATTCAACACCCCTTTCAGTTGGCTTTATTTAAGGCCTATTCTGCAATTGGTTTACAACTCATTTCAATCATAAGTAGCTCTTGATTTACCTTTCAAATACTTTTCAAATTATGAATCCATTATTTGAAACTTTTCTCATTTCAAAGTTGATAACCTTATGTTTAAAACTGTAAGATTATGAGTAATGAAAACATGACTAGATCATGCTACAATGTATGGTTTTAATAAAGATCTAATTTTATAAGTAGCAGTGCATTACTCATTTCTTTCAAACTTTCAAATATTTTCAAAATGTGAATTTTCATGATTTGTAAATTAAGCATTACAAATCATGTCCCTATTCTGTCATTTTAAAATACCGATATTAGTAAGAATCTATATCATATCCTGTTCACACATCAATTGGAATATTTATATTTCATCTTAGTTAAGTTTAGTACAGTTTAGTTCAGTTCGCGCATACTTCAAAATCAACCAATCCACATGCATATCAAGGAACTAGATTGCCTAATTACACAACGCATAACAATTCAAGCACTACAACATAATTACTTTGAAGCTTACAAGCCCTAACATATGAAATATCCAGCAAAATTTATAAATACCATTTGTGTTGAAGTTAGTCACCATATCCTCGGCACTCCCACACACACAGAAAAAAGCACCATAAAATGTCAAGATTTTCACAGCAAAAAGGTCCTCAATGAACTCTCAAGCAATTCTTAAAAAAGGGTGTGATCCAGTTGACCAACAGGAAACTTGAGACTATTTTTTGATCAAATGTCCGCAACGATTGTGTCAAACGTGGCCATTCACGTTTCTTTATTGACGCAAACATTTGTGTGCTTTTCATTTGAAAAGGAAGTTGAAAAGTTATGACTCAGATCAGGTTTTCAATGCAAGTTGAGGTACATGTAACTGTCAAGTTTAAACCCGACATTTTTAAACCAAGAAAATTCTAAAAACTATAATAGTTTTCCTCCTTTTCAACATGAGTCAAATTAAACCAGGAAAATATTCAATTGTGAACTTCTAAGAAACTAAAACAAAGGAAAATAGACAAGGCACCCTGATTTTATCCCTGTTAGATAAAATGATCAACAAACTGTCTTTTCACTTATTTTTTCTTTTCACATGATTTTGCTAAAAAAAAAATTAAAATATCTTAACCTTGGTTTTTCGAGTAGGTTATAAATTTCAAAACAACATGCTTTCTCAATTCCCACTAAAATCTTGCGAGTTAAGAATGCTCATTCATTCAAACATGCCAATTCTGTGTTCATGCCAAGTAACAAAAAATCCCATGATGCATTTGGGTCAAGCAAAGTGCCAGGATGTTCACCTGTGACTATGGGCTCCCTAGGTTCTTTCACATGTGGCGTTGAAAACAGCTGCTCTGGGGTATCTACAGAGTGATTCCTAGTAGGCACTAAATCTACACCAGACTTCATTTCCGGAAGATCCAAAGAACTGGATCTCTTCTGACAAAGCTTCGGTTTCTTCTCCAAATCAGAAAATATGTCCTCTAACTCATTTTTAAATCCATTGGCTATATCGTCTATATGACCATTGGTAAATTTGCTTTTTGGTTTAAACTGAATATCCTTATTCCAATATCCATTAGAAAACCCATTTGTGAGGTTCATATCAAAATCAACTGGGTCGGTTTGTGTACCATGGGTTTCACTAAATATGCAAAGAGATTTTGTCTTATTCTGATTATCGTCTAGTTTATCTTCCTCTTGAAAGTCAAGAGATGTAGCTCTTGGTTTCATCATAAACTTTTTCTCAGTAATGCCTAAACAGAACGATGGATTAAGCTTAACTTCTGTTTCCTGTTTCTTGTGACGCAGCAGATCATCACATGCTGCTGAATGTGACCGGTATGGTTTGACTTCCACTTTCTCAATGTTATGACCAAATAGTCTAATTTGCCTATTCTTTATTTCAGGTGATCCGATAGAAGACATTGTCCCGTTGGTCATACCATTTGTGATAATGATTTCAGAAGGTTTGGGGATGGTCTTCTTTGCCAACATATCATCTGACATTGGTCTAGTGGGTTTGTCACTGTTGAGGAATGGTTTAGTTTGGAGGGGAGGGAGGACAAGCTGGCCATTCACAAGTGGTTTCTTTTTAGGTTTAGCCAAAACTGGTGGGGGAGTTTTTACTGGAGGACTCTTAGGTGGAGGTGTCTTGGGGGACTCTAGTGGGACTATCTTTTCAGGACTTGTTGGATGAGTCTCTTCTGAACTCGTTGGCCATATCTTTTCTGGACTCTTTGGCCGTATCTTTTCTAAACTCGTTAGACAAGTCTCTTCTGGACTCTTCAGCCTTACTTTTTCTGGACTTTTTGGCCTTATCTTTTCTGGACTCTTTGGACGAGTCTCCTCTGGACTGATTGGACTCTTCTCTTCAGGGCTCTTTTTCTCTCTAGGGATAGGTTTGATCGGTTCCATAAAACTCTTGATTTCTTGTGAAGGGGTTTGGATACGTTTCTCCCCATTTATTGCATGATCACCATTAACTAACCAAGGGGGTGGGTCATCATCAAAACTAGGAGATGGCAAATCTTCCTCAAAGATCGGTGATGATGGATTCATAGATGGTAAAGGAGGTTTGTTATCAATAACAGGTGGCCCCGGAGGAGGGCTAGCATCTAGTTCATCAAAAGACATTGAGAGTTCTGATAGGTCAGGTAAATCTGAGAAGTCAGGAAGGTCAAGGTTCAACTCACTAAGAGAAGGTGGCGACACACTAGGCGATGACAAAGGCGATGATTTTTCTTGCTCCTCTTCTTCTGCGATTATAGGACTCGGTCTTAATCTGCTTGGAGGTCTCTGTAACATAAAGGAAGAAATATGACTGGAATTATGGAGAATTAAGAGTTAATACGCATCATTTGATTTCTATCCATGAAAAACACATGATTATCATTTGTATTAATTTACAATATGTGATGGCTCATCCTGAAAGGGACTTTGCAGTTGATATCAATTTTGTTTTTTTTCATCATCTGTTGCAGCGTTTTCTAAGCTTAAAAATGACACCTTACTTGTTGAAATCGATCATGGCGATCACATTTTACAACAGAAAATCTGCTGAATTTCTTTTTATTTTCTTTATTTTTTGCTGCCTATTTTCACCTGTTCCTTGAAAAGTGTTCTGTCTGTTGGAGTGAGTCATCACATATTACTGAGTCCTTTGTCAAAAAATTGTCTACACATTTAAATGAGTGGTATGAATGAATGTCTACATATTTAAATGAGTGGTATGAATGAATGTCTACATATTTAAATGAGTGGTATGGATGAAAGTTGTATAGACAATAGCTGAAATTTTTCATAAATATGGATAGCACGCAGTATAATGTCCAGTCTTAGGTCAATGTCTCTTGAAATGTTTCTTCAGGTGACACCGGTTCTTCAGGTGGCACCAAAAGCCACTGATTGGTGCCACTGACACATGGAAGAAAAAATGTTAATTTGTCACATTCAAGTAACAAGGAACTACAAAAATATTACTAAGGCCTAAAAAAATTGTTTGATTGGTGTAACCCGAAGACCCTTTTTTTTACCACCGACTCTAAATATTTTTTTTTTGAGCATGGTAAAATATCTCCAAATCCCAAATTTCATGGGAATCGATTCATGGGGCCCGAGATATGGCTTGCAGGATATTCAAAATTGCAAATAAAAGATGTGTTAAAGAAAAAGTGAAGATGTTTTTGTATATGTGTCATATAGTTTGTGTTCTTATATGTAAAACATAGACTTATTTTTTTTTTAAAAATCAGACCTACCTAACCTATTTTTTTCTATGTTACGCCAATCAAACAATTTTTTTAGACCTAATGGTAGCCATCGCAGATACGACTTTCTTGCACTCAAATGACAATATGGTCATGTGCAAAAGATAAACTCTTTATCAGTCTCTGCAATGAATCAACTTTCCTGCTATCTCAAACAAAACATACACATCAAATATACTCATCAGTTGAATGACTATATAGGCAGAACACACATTTATTGATCAGCATAAACAAAAATCCAGGCTACAGGTTGCATTCACAAACAATGGGGCCCTGCACTCTGGATTTTTGTTTACACTGTCCAATATATTATTGCTTGGCCTATAGTTGTTTCAGCATGTAAAATTCTTTGTGCTTCATACAAAATACTGCTGTCATCTGAACAATAAAAGTTCATTGTCTAAAATTTCAGATGCATTCAAAGATTTAGGAAATACTCGAAAGCTAGATTTGGTTTAAAATGCATCATAAATTTCCTCTATTCACTTTGGTTATGGCAAGTACAAAGATAGCCTGAATTCAGTTGATACATTTATAAGTATCCTTAAACTTCTTTTGGAAGGTAGGTGTGGACTTTGTCAACCTGAGCACCATTACAATGCATTGTGCCTGAAAATTTGTAGTTGGATTTCATAAAGACAAATAACCCTTCATAAGTGCACATTACATCAAAATGTAATGGGATTTTACACTGTTCAAATTTAAACCCCTCATAACTCCCTCTGTCCTTTAGGAAAAAGGGAGGTGCTGTTCAACTTTGTTCTTTTTGTAAAATTAAAACTGAGCAGCATTCTTCAAATTAAAATTGTCTTTTCACTACCATTCAGAAATGAACAGACTATAATTTTTCCTGGCTTACATCAATGCATGGTCCATCAATAATCCAAGTTTCAAGAAAATAATTGACTCTGGAGGTGATCAGGGTGCGTTGGATTACCTTCCATTCCATATTAATTATGTTAGGTTAAGCACCAGGGTTTGTGTGACCGCGAAAAAGAAAAAAAAAGTGCTATTTGGTTTCAATAGTACTTTTTGGGATCCAACACAAATTTCATTATTTTCGCCCAAACACTTTTTACAATGTAAATTCACAGATAAACTAACAAGAAATGATCGTAAAATTTATTATTGTATATATGTCGGCTAAAACTAGATAATTCCCTGAAGCTTCCCTGAAGCTTTTAAAAATGTAATTAATAACATACGAATCCTGTTTTCAAGACTTTCCATTGTCTTTGTAATTCTTGTGGTTTTGATTTGAGGCGGTAAACATTGTCTGCGTGTGTTTTTATTTTTTATTTTTTGTATTCTTGGTTGACTAACAGGGTTAAATTTTCGCCCTTTTTGACCTTTTTTTGGGGTGCATTTTTGCACTTTTTCTGGTTTAAAATCGCGCAAAACCCTGGTGCTTACGTTAGGTGTTAATAAATTAAAACATGAAATAAATAAATAAAAGCATGAAATAAATCAATCAAAAGCATTGAGCACTTACTCTATTCCTCTTTGGTTTGACCGATATTCTGTGTCTAGCTGCATCACTAACTAGTAGATTGCTATTGGATGTGATACTATCAAAGATATCAAAGGTTTCTGATGAGGCTGAAATAAATCAAACAGACAAAGCAATATTGTTAGCAAAATACCTCTATTCTTAATTTAGGTACCTGCAAATATACAACATAAATGGTCAATTTCGACATAAATTGTGCTCCAACGGGCAGTTTTTAGTTCCTTTTTTTCAGAGGATGCCTGATATTTCCTTGACCAGCCGAATCGTTTGAGCTTATCAAACTCTCCAAAAAATGTCCTCAACTAAGTTAATACTCAGTTGGAGCTTGTGTAGTCTAGTGGAACAGAGCAGGACTCCTAGTCAGAAGGTCGTGAGTTCGAGCCCCGCTACGGCCAACGAGTTATGTCCTTGGGCAAGACATTTAATCTTAATTGCTTCGTTGACCCAAGCGTTATCATGGGTAGTTACTAGGAATATATTCAATGGGCGCCGTGATTGTAAGGCAGCCGCGTAAGTTGGTTGTATTCTATTGGTAACGGAATAAATGTAAAGCGCCTTGATCAATTCTGGAAAAGCGCTATATAAGCACCAACATTTATTTATTTGATTTTTTTACTCGAATGAGGGATCAAAACATAGAATTTGAATATATACCCAAGTCAAAATGCTCCAATCAACAATATATTACTCAAAAGATATGACATTTTTCATTTTTCAGAAAACAATTAGTAAAGACACCACAATTGATGCTTTCCTGGCCGCCAACACAGAATTTCTAAACCACACCATATATGGTAAGGCTTAGTACCTAGATTTCCCTGTATTTGGGTGTACAGATGTTATTGAACTTCAGCTTCTGGTTAATAATACAGGGCAGGGGTACTTTGTGATCTAATCACCTAATTGCAACATGTTGACCAATAAAAAGAGCCTCTTTTGCACAGATTTGTGGAAATATTACCCTAGATTGTTTGATATTAAGGTATTAAGATGTAATTGAACTTGGTATGTCAAAGTATATAAAACAACATTTTGTGATCCTATGAGCTTAAATAGCAAAATTTTATGAATATTGGCTGATGAAACTTAATTCTTTAGCATATAATCTAAGTACAATTAATACAGGATAGTCTTAATATAATGAGTTAAAACTTTTAGGTTACATCAGGCCAACAGTGTAATTAAAGATTCACAAGTCAGCATAATGCTGTAAAGAGCACATACACTTAAAACTTTTTCAAACATTGAGATTTTGGTACCAAAATATACGTCTACACGAATAAAACAAATAAACAAACATAAATGAAAGAGTGAACCATAAGTGGTGGTGATCTTTCATTAGGCCTAAAAAAGAAGTTGTTTGGTTGGTTGTCCTCCACCGCCCGACCATATTTTCCGAAACAGGAAAAAAGTTTTTACTGTACAAAAGTATACCGCGCCTAATTTTCAAATTTCCAAAAAAGTTTTTTTTTAATTTGAGAATTTTGATTTTTGAAAATATTTTTTCAAGTTTTGTTTGCATTTTGTTTGCATTTTAATGCTGTTTTTAAAATTGTATATGAACAGTTATTTTTCAGTACAGTAGACTTATTTGCATCTTTATAGAGGCCATAA
>JXSR01S021379.1:10979-31123 GCA_000969725.1 Ophiothrix spiculata
CATTTGGAAGAATAAATTTGTGATAAATATCTTCCCAGCTAGCATAACTCCTTGACTCTTTACTTTTCTTAGAAATGGTTGTGGGGATTTTCTTTGGGTGTAGCCGTTCTTTGTTTAAACTACCAACAACTTTCTTGGCTCGAAAGGCAACTTACAACTTGTGGCAAATTTCTCATAGATTGGAGTAAGTTCTCATCAAATTTTTGCATTTTCATGATAGATTTTATTAGTCTAATTGATTTTTTTTTCAGCGAATCAAAATAGGTTACATAGGCTATACTGATAATCCTGACTCCTTTCCAGTTTAGATTGATTTCCCTTTAATGTTGTTATTGTTATTGTTGTTGTTGTTATTATGCGGCTCTCCACATTGGAGCATTAATATGAACTCATCTAGATTATATATTTCTAAAATGCAGATTGTGTTCACACGGTCGCGCATCAATCTGACTTATAATTGGCACACTGGGTGTACTTCCAAATGGAAATAATGTAAAAATGCATATATGCATGCACAGTGTGAACATTAACTGAAACCCAGTTTAATCTAGATGCATCTGCACTGTAGATGTGCAAAGTCCAAATGAGATTGATTACCTGTATGCCCGTGTGGAAAGCCCAATGTTGCGAGCATGCTTAGAAATTTTATTTTTGAGAAGGTAATGAATTGATTATCTGCCCTTCTATTCTTGATACAATGGCGCATCATGAAAACTTGGATTTGATTTCTTACTAAATTATAAGAATCCATCATGGCAATTACTCAAAAGGTCGCATCAACTACTTCAAAACAACTCTGCATTGCAAATATACGGTCATTTCCCACAGCTGCACAACACGTAACAAAGCCAATAATGTACTGTAAAGTTTAATGAAATTTCACTACTTACATGTTTGAATGTGGTCGTCTGCGACAGACATCCACGGATATCAATCAATCAATATACATTGTGCTTGCATGACATGCATTCATACCCCATGAAGGAGTCTATTCGTACAGGGAACCAATGGCTTAACCTTTTTCAGTCTGACCACAAGTGGTCCACACCAGGTTGAAGGCATTCAAACTCTGAACCGACCCTGAAAGCATATCCAAACCATCCTTTAGACATATTCCACATAATTCAATGAGACTTTAGCACAATACACCCACATGCACCTGTTTGTACTATACAAATAGTCTGGCATAGTAATTTTGAAGGTCAGAGGCAGTGAGTTTAGCTATAGTTTACTGTAAGTTATGCTATACGGCATACGCCTGAGCTGACACTAATTTATGCCGTACCCCATACGGCATATGATGGGAAAGGGTTAACGTGGCTTCCGAACCAAGGAGCAAGTAGATTGAAGTTTCTTCCCCAAGGAAACAAGGAGACGAAAACCGCCGGGCCCGGGGCTCGAACCCACAACCTCTATTTTGCTGGGATTCTTAAACAATGTGTATTATGGAAGCCTTGCTGTAGTGTAATCTGCCAATGGCCTAATGCTGAGAAAATTGTTTTATTTGCATAAACAGACCGACACTTTTTTCTCAAAATTATTATCATACTTGTTACTTTCCAAATGCACAAATATTCAATCAAAAGACTAAAATATGTCTTTTTCTTGATTATATTTTTTTATTGAAAAGTGTGTCAATATCTGCCAAAAGTTTGAAGAAATGAAAAAAAAATCTAAGCCAACCGACCCACATGTTTTCCCCTTCTTACACCAATCAAAATATTTTTTAAGCCTAA
This sequence comes from Ophiothrix spiculata, assembly GCA_000969725.1. Lineage (NCBI taxonomy): Eukaryota > Metazoa > Echinodermata > Ophiuroidea > Amphilepidida > Ophiotrichidae > Ophiothrix > Ophiothrix spiculata. The sequence continues at coordinate 12,716 of JXSR01S021379.1, forward strand.
TATAATTTACATTATAAGTAAACTTGATTTAACATTGCTTCCATTTGCAGGTGTAATTTTTTGCGACACTATCACATCAAGATGACTTCCAAGACATTTTGTTTTCAAGAGTACGACGCTGTTGGAGTGGATTTAGACCACACTATATGCAAGTACAAATTAGATATGATGTTCCCAGTAAGTATTCAAAGCTGAAATGTGAACTGTAATATTCAAGAGGATGATATTTTTAAATTGCTCAGAAGTTTTATTTTGTCCAATATAAGCACAAGTCATTATGTATGTAATGGTGCGAAAATATGCCATTTTTTGGTTTAGTTTCTTTACAGTTAGTGACTGATGTTACTAACTCAGAGGTATGAGCAGCAGGATCCATCAAACTAGAATTTGAACCTTTAAGAACAGAAAAGAGGGTATTGGTGGTTGTCAACCTTAGGTACCGTATCCCAAAAAGCATCTCTGTTTTATGAACTGGCGGACCTTTAGTAGGGTTGATTGGGCAAAATCTCTCCGCCTAGAATAGCCCAAAATTTGGGGAAAAACGTTGCCACACGAAACCACGTCAATCACTGAATCAGATAACAATCAGTTTAAATGAAATGTTTGAATGGTAGATATGATTGACAAATTGCGGGATTCTTACAATGAATTGTCGATTCAAAACTGATCTACCTTTTAGGGTCATTACAGCAGCAGCCTGGGTAGTGATGGCAATTGCCTTCAATTAAAATTTACCTTGTTGACAGGTATTCATTTCTTGAATATTTAGAAGGGATCAAAAACACCGTGAATCAATTCTCACTGATATAGGTACGACTTATTTATGTCACTCTTAATGTGCTGATGTTTTCAACAGTGTTATTTTAAGGATTAAAGGTTTTGTCCGCGTATTATCTGAAAGGGGATTAACAAAATGTACCATTTTTGTTTTGTTTTTTCTGTTTTAGCTTATCTACAACTGCTTAGCTAAGGTTCTTGTGAATGATCATGGATACAGCAAGGATCTGTTGGAGCCTTTTGAAAAAGATAAAGACTTCATGTAAGCATTTCAATGGGACCATCCACCACAAACTTTCAGCAGAGTCAACCCCTGGTCAAGTTGCTTTTATTGCATATTCTTAGTCATTGAGTGTGATTTTACTACCTGAAGTTATAAGGAAATTTGGCTATCCATTAGGCCAAAAAAAAATATTGTTTGTTTGCCCTCCAGTGGAAAAATTAAAATTTTGGGTCGGTCGGTTAATCTTTTTTTTTTTTTACTCTACACATATGATGTCATTCCATGGATTTTATCGCGAATACCAAGCAATGCAGGGCTTAATCAAAAATTGTGGGTCATTATTTAGAGGAAATATGCATTTTATACTACTAATGTGACTTCACACTGCTAAATTTTACGTTTTATATCGAAAATATTGAGTTTTCATATTTTACATGTTTGAAGAAAAAAAATAAACTAAAATCGCGACCCAAATTTTTGGCATTTTTAGGGTCGGTAGCGGAGGGCAAACAAACATGATTTTTTTTTTGGCCTTATGAGACAATACATGACAGTGTGTTCAGCTTCAAACGCAGTGGAGCCGCGCGTTGAAAATTAGGGTGTGGTGTAGATATACACATGCATCTGAAGCCCAGTTCTTTACTTGAACTGGAACATTTTTTGTTTGAATGGGGGTGAACGTTTTTCCGATAATGCTTTTGTATTTGTTTTTTTGGCAAATATGTGACTTCATTCTTGATCTTAAAATGTCTCAAATTTGTGACTAAGAATGTCCCTATGAGAGTAAAAGATAAGATTTATTGTTTTGCCTGTCATCTATTGACTCGTAATGGATGGGCGACCACTATTTTTTCGTAATGGGCACCCCACCCCTTTGGGGGCACCCATTACTCAAAACAATGTACACCCATCCATTATGAGATAATAGATGACAGGCAAAACAATAAAATTTATCTTTTATTCTCTAATTCAAAGGGAGCATATTGACAGCTTTAAAAATGGTAGTTGTCTCAGGGTCATATGACACCCAGAATAGAAGTTGTGGTTCTTCAAAGTATGACATGTCAAAATACATGAAACTCAGAAATCCTACATTGAATTTTCATTTTTGCGTACGTCATTTCCAACTCAACTATGTCTAGTGGTAGAAAATAATATGCTGCTTTCATACTTATGTAGTTTCATGGCTTTGTCGCTGCATGACAATATATTTTCTGAAGAAATTTGTTGATTCCAGTCGTCATAGCGGCATACCTATATGTCGCTGAGATAATCGATATCGACAAAATTTTGTTGCATGGAAACACGTTTTCAAGTTGAAATGAATTCAAAGCTACAAAAGTGTGAAATGAAACAAGCTACATCAGAGCAACAAAGCTGCAAAGCTACAATAAGTGTGCAAGCAGCATGAGTTTTCAAACATTTTGGAGTTGAAATGAAAGCTGAAATTTTGTAGCGAGTTTCAGAATAGCATGAGCATTTCAAATTATAAATGGAAAATCAAATTTTGTCATTGGAAAACAACTTTTACACATATTTTACTCAAAATGAAAAATGACAACTTAACTGGAGGTGTGTGGTTAGCAGTCACACTTATATGTGACCCACTACATCCAAAGATACAATATTGCAGCCAAGCAAGTTATAAGATATTGACCTATTTAACTTGTAAATTAAGATCAAAATAATTGGATATTTCACTCTTTTAAGTAATAACTTCAAAATTGAAAAATGCACTTTACAAAAACAGTGCATCAATTAAAAGCCTATTTTATTCTTGTTCATGTTATACAACAATATACATTTTGTCAAATGTGTCTGCCAACCAAAGGGTACTTTGATTGAAAATTGATGTAACTACTACCAATCAAACGCTTCTGCTTGCACATTTGTGATGACTCACCCCGAATAGGAGGACATTGCGACTGACCACTTCGAGAAACTGATGAAAATAGGCAGCAGAAAATAATAAGAATTTCAAGCAGATTTTCTGTTGTAAAATTTGATCACCTTGATCAATTTCAACAAGTAAGGTGTCATTTGAAAGCTTAGAAAATGCTGTAACAGATGAAATGATAAAATCAAAATTGATATCATCTGCAAAGTCCTCCCTTTCGGGGTGAGCCATCACATTTTAGTCAGGTGATGTACCAGGCAACCAGAACACAGAGCTTGTCACTACATAGTCGTGCAGCATCGTTTCAGGCATGGCGCAATCTCCTAACTTAGCCGAATCTTACATGCACAAACAGAAAACAAGAAAAAGGTTGATTTTACCCCCAAAAAAGTTGTTCTTTGTGATTAGGGTCTAAAATTGTGGCCTCCCAAAGTCAATTTACTTCCAAATGCCAAAAAAGGGCTGTTTTTCTCTCAAAATAATGGTATATCACGGTTTGTCTGATTTTAAACTCTGTAGTCATGCTTGTTCGAATGCTGACATTTGTGTGTCCCTGATCAGTTATGCAAACACCAATGTAGCAATACCATCCAAGACATATGTGTGTTTGAAGTATTTCAACATTTTGTTCATACACATGCAACCCACTTCTGATACATTTGCTTCAATACCAGAGTGTTTCAAACTATAAAATTTATATTTCTTGATTTTGATTTGCCTTTTAGCACCAAGGGTCTGATTTTAGATGTATGCAATGGTAATTTCCTCAAGCTTTCTGGAGATGGCTTCATCTTAAGGGCAACACACGGGACAAAACCACTGACTGAAGAAGAACTACTCACCTATTATGGCATAGAGAGACAATGGAAGCACTTTAAACCACTCAAGGAGACATTGACACAAACAGGTAGATATGATAAAGACCAAGAGAAGATATGGTGCGTATCCCATCATGCATTGCTTCCTATGGGATTGTTTGTATAGGAAATTATGTGAGTAGTTAGTGATGAAATGTCCATGAATCAAAGTTAATTGATGTAATGATGCATTATGGGTATGTTTCATCACTAACTACTCACATGACTTCCTGTACCAAATTTCCCATAGAAAGCAGTGCATGATGGGATACACACGATATCTTCTCTTATAAAGACCAATGATGATTACATACTATAGTATACTCTATAAACCTTGAAGTATGCAACAAGCAGCCTATCAACTCACATAAACCAATATGACCATACGAGGAGGTAAATTAGTACATATGTTTGGAATCATAAACACGTACCAAATGTTGCTGAATATTCAAATGAACTTATGTTCAATGTTTGTCCATGTGGTCAGCAACAAAATTAGCCAAAAATAATACCAAGATCATGAACGATTCACATGCAATAATATTAATACGCAGTGATTTGGTCTTAATCAATCATTACTAGTCTCTTACACAATATAAAGCCAACAGTTTACAGTGTTGTAGAATACAAGGGATATGCCATGCATCTCGTAACAGAGTCTGATTGCTTGTTGCATACTTCAAGGTTTATAGAGCATAGGCAAGATTCTAACAAAAGTAACATTGGAATCATTTAGTCATCTTGTCTAGTATGTAATCAACATTAGGCCAGGGAAAATCCTGTGTTTGCCCTTTCGCAATTAACCAACAAATTATGAAAATCAATTGTCGCTTTCATTTTTTTTGCTTTTGTAAACTCTCAAACCTAAATTTTCCAGACAGAATCATTAAAACAAGAATGTATATTTTTAGGATATTTTTGAGCATTTTAAAACCTAAAAGTATCCATTTACTGGCTGGAAAATGTTTTGGTCCAAAAGTTGCTGTACTTTGCAGAAATGATAGTATTTACCTTTGTACCAAAGCAATGATTACAACAACATAGCGACATTGCATCTTTAAAAAAAAGTCCAACCTGTCAACCCTCCACATTTTTTCCATGAAAGGGCAAACAAGCATTGAGTTTTTCCAGAGTGGAGTGTTGATAATGTTGTCATGTGAAACATCAAGCAAAAAATTGTCATGCAGCACAAGATCTAATTTTCATAATTGTTGTGATAGTTTTGTTGCAAGGAATTAGAGAATAGAGCTAATTTTAGTTGGTTCAGATCGTGTGAATATATTATAATGGTAAAGATTCTGCTAATTTACCTAGTCAGTTCAGCAACATCAGATAAGGCACTGCTCACCATGTATCAGGATAATATCCCAAACATACCAACATCATACAAATAATTAAAGCCCAAGAATACACAAAGAACCTATAAAATATTGAAGTTAGTCATAATTGTATCAAAATTTATTTTTTTCTGAAGTAAGTCACTGTTTCTAGGGCTCACCAAGCCTTTGTACTTCCTAATGTCATTTGTTCAGTAAAACCAAAAGTAGGAAGTGACAGTTTTAGTGTACAAACATGTGGGCATAAAGGCTTTGTCCTTTCAGTTTTCATATCGTAGCAGTTGCAAAGCACGGGACATTCCAATTTATTGATAGTGTTGATAAAACAAAGACACTATTTGTTAAAACAAAGATACTACTTGAGAATTGTCTGACAGGAATTTTCTCATGTTTTTGATGTTTTACATAATTCTTATTAAAGTATGATGAAAAATAGGTCAAACATTGGGAATTTTTCTTGATGTGTGCAATTTTTTGATCATACAGAACAAATATTTTGAAGATTAAAATATTACAAATTTTAAGAAAAGCCTTTCTACTAGACATTTATGAAGTTTACAAAAAGTAAGATTGATAACATTTTTGTTAAGTAATCAAATTTAGGCAGGCTTCCAATGAAACATTACAACAAAAATATTTTTAGTAATTTTGGTCTAAATCATACATGATTTTCAAGTACTGACATCACTATATTCTTAAGCGTATTTAAACCCTTATCATACAAGTATACTTTTTTCTATGGGGTTGTTTTAGATGAATGATTTGAGAGTTTTGTTGAAAAAGCAATGAAAGTAACTGGATACACAAAACAAAGATACCTTTTGACATGCATTTGTCTAATCACCAGAGGGAAGGTCATTAAAGCTTTAATCAAATGTCTTCTTAGAATTTATGTTTGAATCTCACTTTTTATTCCTCATGTTATCATGACCTTTACTTAGTTTTCAAATCCAACTATATGTTTTACAATATTTATCATAGACACACACAGAAAAATTATGAAAATAGAGACAAAGATTTATAATTGAAAAATAACTGTTTATTTTTTACTTTTACATATGTTTTGGTTCATATATAAATCTTTGAATAAACACATTAACAAATGGGCCTATATGGTCACAGACTTACTTTTTAAGATACTGAGGAAAATAAAGATTTTTTTTCAAGCAATTTAAAAGCTGGCGTTGAGCCTAATACATAATACGCAGGCCTCCCAGGGAGGCCTTTAAGAGTAACATGGAAAGTATTGTGTGTGACAATGCTTCTTTGCAAAGTCCCTTTAATTGTTTCTTGCAATTCAAGTATTCATGATCTATTGTGACATTATATTAGCTCTACAGTAATTTTTAATTGATAAAGATCAATTTAGCTTGTGCAATTTTAGTTGCATCAGGATTCCAAATTAACAAACCTGAAGACTATTCGGTTCCAAGTTTCCAAAATGGTTCCTGCAAGGCAAATTAAGCCTGGGCTATGGTTAACTGTTTTACAGCATTTGTATCTATTTAGCTGAATTTAAAGGGACTACCCATCATCCTGATTCAGAAATTTCATTTTTCCCACACATGACAATTTTTTGGTGTTACAGAAACAGCATGCCAATACAAACTTACTACTGTGATTGTTTTATCAAAAACATAGAAATGTTGAAATTAGAGACAAAATTGTCCATCTCTGAATTTAGGGTTACCAGTAACCCAAAGTTCCAGTCTGCAGCCGAATAACACTGTTGCTTTGATTCAGCTTTATACCAGGCCAAATTTAATCCATGATAATTGAATATGAGCTCTATCTGAGGGTGAAAAACTAAAATAAAAGAGAAACATGTCTCATAATTGTCCAAGAGTGATATGTTAAAGAAACTATAGCCAAGGAGTATGAAAATTGGGGAAGGGACATACAATGCAAAATTGTGAGTAAAACATGGTCGATTAGAATCATTTTCCCCCAAAAGATTATGTTGATTTCTGACTTGTTTGTACTGTTAAGTAGGTACACATTAATGATTCTGTAGGATGTTTTTGGAAATTCATGGGCAATCCCTTTAATTTGCTCAGTTTAGGTAATTGGTCCGTGATAAGCACTTTCCTTTTGGAGCTTTGCATTTCTTTGACTAAGACATTTAATTTCCCATAGAATGCCTTAGTTCAAAGTTGTTGTAAAATATCTCATTAAAAAACAAAGGTGTTTTTTCCTCAATATATTTTACCTGTGCTCAGTCCGGTGGGGGAGAAAAATACATCAAGATACACCAGACCCCTGCTCTTAAACTACTACATAGCAAAAGACATCAAGAAAATAGTTAAGCAATGTTAAAGGTGCAATTCATGATTTTGATGTGGCCCTTTTTCTAGCTAAATAAAAAGAAGAGCACAACATAAATATATTCTGAAAATTTCACTTGATTCCGACCGTTCGTTTTTAAGTTACAAGCTTTTCAGCATTTTGAAAATCCCCATAGACTACTGTGTTGTAATTACTGTCGGGGCCCCGACAATAATTAGAAAATGACACATTTTCTCACTTTTCTCAAAAATGCTAGCACATATAAAAGAATGGTTTGGGGATCGTAACCTATACCACTTGAGGATTCTTATAAGCTAAAAAAAATCAAATTTGATAGAGGTGACCTTGAGGGTACAAAGTGGATCATAAATTGCCCCTTTAAGCAAACTGACAATGATTTAACAAACGCCCCTTCATGACATGAGGACCCAATGATCCCTTTAGCAAAAAACAGTGAGAAAAAAAAAAGGTTTATTTTACAATAGTTTACAAAATCATGAATGACAAAAGAAGTATTGATTTGGTCTTACCCCACAAAAAAGACCTATCAGTGATATTCTTTTTACCTTCTACGACAAAAAAGCAAAGTAGTCAGGAATTTTTGCTCTAGCTTTAGCTCGTGTAAACACAAAAGAATTGCTGCAGACTGCAAACTCTCAAGTAGTGGTTACTACATGGTGCATCCAGAGTCCATATTTCATCACTGCAACATCGCTCGATATGCAGTCTTTACACGCGCTACAAGAAGTGCGCTTTTAAATTTCAAGACTGAGTATCAAGCGATAGGGGCGTCGGAACAGTGTAGGCCATGTGGGCTTTGGCCGCACCACTTTTCAGCCAGAAAAATAAAAAATGAATAAATTTAATTGATTTTGATGTGATTTATTATAGTCCTAGCATACATAACCACAACAAAGCAATATACGAATTCATTTTAGTAGATGTTGTCTTCTGGGTCTTAGTTATTTCCCTATCTTTGATAACTATCGAGCCACTGGCCGTACCACTTTCATCAGTGGCCGCACCACTTTTATTTCCTTCCGACGACCCTGTCTAGCGATGTGACTCTGAATGCACCGTAACTATACTTATTGACTCCAGTGAATAGAATTTTAATAATACAAGGTAAATGTAAAAGGGACGGCCTGTATTTCACAGGTCGGAGTGCCCATCTCTCTTACGAAGCGTTTGGGCCAGACTCCAACCATTATAGTAATGGGTTCACAAAATAATTTACCAAATGCATTAAATGCATTTACAGAACATTTGAACTAGGCTAGTGTAACCTATTTAATTTGACATTGACACCCGGGTATTGACTAGAGACTGTGGCATATGGTTTCAATTCCGGAGAATGGGTTTCATAATACGCACGACAGGATGACAACTTGGTTGTATCACGAAGAATGGCTAAAATACCAAGAACCTAGCACACTATCCAGATTCACATAAAATGTTTTTGTCATTTTCACCAGATATCAAACATATTACCTTTTCAAAGAATTCATGTGGTCAATAATGTGTTTTGAGAATTCAGTAATCAATTATGGGAATTTTTTTTGACCAACAGTTTGATATTGATCCATCATTAGGCAAAAAAAAATGTTGTGTTGCCCTCAGCGACCGACCCTGTTCAAAAAAAAAAAAAAAATAGGGTCGGGTCGGGAAAGCACCCAATTTTGCTCAGATTGGGTGTTTTTTGAGAAAATAGTAGAAAATGCACCCAAATTTCATAATTTAGGTGCTTTTTAAAGAAAATTATTTAAAAATAAATATTTCCCGACTGACCAACTCATTTTTTCAGAAATTCCACTTGAGGGCAACACAACAATTTTTTTTTTCTTGGCCTTAATGTTATCTGTTGATTTCCAAGGTTAATATATTTGTGATATGACAGGAATATTTCACTCATCCCTTTATGTTGACATAATTTTTTTCTCTCATTTCCTCAGTAGCTGCCATTGCCTGGTTAAACAATTATTTATTACGTTCTCTCCTGACATTTTGAAAAATATCTGCCCTTGGCTGCAGCTACAAGAGGCCAGGGGTTTATCATTTCTATTAGGCCTAAAAAAAGTTTGTTTGTTTGATCTCCGGTGGAAAAATTTTAAATTTTTGGTCGTTCGGTCGATCTTTTTTTTAAACACTCTTGCATAAATTTTCATTTTTCATGTCATTCCAAGAATTTTATCGTGAATACCAAGCAGTGTAGGGCTTAATAAACGACCGTGGGTCATTATCTAGAGGAGATTTGCATATAATACACTAAACGTGAAACTTTTTACTGCTAAATTTGACATTTTCCTTGAAAATGTAGAGTTTTCATATTTTAGGTCTTTGAAGAATTTTTTTTTTAAATTTGGCATTTCTACGGTCGGTCGCAGAGGGCAAACAAAAAATTTTTAGGCCTTAAAATAGTAGATCACATGCAATTCTCTTTCACCTTGGACAGATTTATTGTATCATTCTTCTTTTGAAGAGTTAATATTTGTACATGAAATACATCTTTCATTTTCATTTCTGATTGGCATTCATGGAGGGGAACCAAATGTTTGAAGTTTGTTGGAGTTTTCACAGATAAATGCTACCTTGAACATTTTGTAGGTGAAATTTGTTGTTCAAGTGCTATTTTTCACTAAATAAAAGCAGAAACTATTCATTCGTTATAATGCTATTGTTTTATGTGAAAAAGAGAGAGTAGATCACATTGTTAAAAATTCTTAAAAGAAGAAGGGGTTGTTTGTTAGCAAACATTTACAGATACTGAAATTTGAAACAGTTAATCAATGTAAACTGAAACAATTAATGTATGCTACACTCTCTTTGTTCTTTGATAAAACTGATGTATAGAATCAATGTAAAATGTTTACAATGCTAGATAGTTTATTGACATGCTCTGGTGATAGGTTGGTGAAAATGAAAATACAATTTTGGTACTTGCATGTTTAAATTGATTGCCTGACAAAAAACAAAATACAGACAATATTAATAATAAAGCTGTTTAGTACTTGGACGTCAAGATACAAGTGGAGGGATCCCTCTTACTGGAACGCACTTGCTTACTTATACCACAGATCAGGGCCGTACGAAGGGCAGGGGGCACTTGCCCCCCCCAGGCTCGAAATATTGGGACGCTTGCAGGACAAATATCAAAATATCGGGATGATATTTTACTACTTTAACTGTCCCGATATTACTGTCCCGCAAATTTATAGTCAAAATAAGCAAATTTTAGCAGGGATTTCAAGTGTTTTATCCAATTTTGGCTGAAAATAACAAAAATGTTCGCGCTATGCGCGCATTACAAACAAGTTAACAGTATATGCATCGGGACGAAACATGAATTTCGGGACGGTAAATGTGTTTGCCCCCCTTGGCTTACATGCCTTCGTACGGCCCTGCCACAGATTAAAATGTTTCATTTTCAAAGCTATCATGTAATTTATTCAAACATTTCTATAAAAAAAAAATTCCGACACATCTTTCTACTTTAAAAACTAATAACATTGAAACTATCTTAGCCAACAAAAACTATCCTAGCCAACAAAAGTAAGAATCACATATATTCTGTATATTTTGACACAATCTTTCTTTATAGGTTTACAGTTTTGAAAGGGCCAAGAAGTACTCTCAGTTAATATATATTCTTATAATAATAGAAATAATCATGAACATTTATAGGTAGGTGCCTATGCCCAATATTCCTTTCAAGAATGTTGAGCTTATGTCAATTTGAAAGGTTTCCTATGTGGACCAGATAAAGACTTTTTTCTCATATTTTTTAACTTTTTTGTAAAAATCTGTCAAATGAACTTGCCAAAATGTACAGGCCAAGCAGGTGTACAGTGTTCATTCATACACAAATGTATAAATACCGTATTGTTCCTAATAAACGCCCATGGGCGGTGACATTTCTTGAAGGGTGGGCGATTATTAGAGACCAATTTTCAACATCAAAATTTGCACAAAATCACTAAGTAAGCTTAACAATTATGGCAACTTACTGTTATATGGCCCCGATAACCCGGAAGTACTGACAATTTTTCATCAATTCCGGGATCGAAACCTCATTGGTACCATTTCCTGTTACTTGCTATTGTTGGTTAAAGCTTATTATGATACACGAAAATGCTACAAAATTGATTTTTTTTTAACACTTCTCTTTGAAATTTTTTGCGGTGGACATTTAATAGAGAATGGGTGATTAATAGAAACAATATGGTACAGTGATAGCTCTGCCGAGGTCTTTTGGTTAAGTTTCTAAAAGCACAACAATATTGAGAGTAATTATTGAAAATCTTGGTTTAATACAGTACAGATTTCTTAACATTTTTCATTACATCTGGTTATTTGATTTTATATCACTCATTTATTAATTCAAGACATTTCATTGGTTTATTGCCATTTGATAGTTTTTATCACACTGTTCTGCACTGAAATGCACATGCACCAAGTTGCGGACTTGCCATTGTTAATCTAAGGTCAACTCTGTTAGACCACTTTTGGATGATACTAAAGTTATCAATATTTTGAGGTTAAAGAATTTATAAATGAGTGATATAACACAATTATTAACTGCCATAAATGTGTGTAATGGTAGAAATATCATCACTCAGTTAAAGATGTATTGTTCCATTTTACTCGCCGTACCGGCTCGTGAAAGGGAACAATCCGTCTTTCACCAAGTAATAACATTTCTACCGTCACACTCATAGTCAGTTAATATTTGTATACTAATTCAGTTTTGTAACAATTAATTATTTCATAGTAAATTATAGAAATAGACAACAAATGACTTGTTAAATAATGATAGAATGGTCAGTTTTTGACCAAAGTTCAAAATATAGATCCTATGGATATAGATAAAATCATTTCAACCATCAAACTCTTTAGGATCAAACCTAATAGGTTGTCTGAAATGTAATACAAGAGAATCAAAAAGCAAAGTCAGTGAATCGTGCTTACATCTATCTTACGTGATTGTTATTTACTACCTGATGAACACAGTTTTAAGTTAGAAAGCTTGTCCAGGTTGTTTGCAAATATTTAACTATCTGTCCATGAATCTTAATGTTCTGACTCCTTTCAGAACAAAATTATTTGAAATCACCAGTTTTTGTATACAATCAAACCAACTGGATTAATCTCAAATTTGAATCAAGGGATGAATTTATCTATAAATTGTATCAGTTTTCTAAACTGTCACCTGACCTTTGCACTTTTATCACTTGCCACCATATCAAGATGACTTTCATTGCTAATAGATATCCTCAGGAGGTCTCAATCTTTGTGGTGGCACATTGGGAACATTGGAGTACATTAAGTATTTCCCTCTCTCCTGATATTCTTGATCGGGAAGGACTTCAATGTATGATGGATGACTTGATGTCATGCTCATGTAGTTACTGCTTGAGGAATAGGACACATCCTGGGCATAGTCTGGATTGTATGGATAAGACGGGCTGTGTGAGTATGACAGGCTGTATGAGTAGGGCTGACTCTCTGGCGACAAATGGCGATGATGTATATATCCGGTATCGTCAATATCCTCCTCCTCCTCGGTGAATTCACTTGGATAACGTTCATCAGTTTGTTGCTGCAAATATGTATGGCCTGTCCGATGAGGTTGATCATAAGTGCTAAGTCCAGGAGGGGTTTCTTTGAGATAACTGTGGCCAATTTGCTGTGGGTGATCGTAATCCTCATTTTGTGGATGTACCCTTTGATGATAATTATGACCCATAAGTTGAGGGTGATCATAGCTGTCACTATTTTGATGCATCCTTGTATGAAACATCTGACATGTTTGATCATAATCCTGGCTTTCAGGTGGTGTCCCCTTATCATATATATGTTCAGTCCACCTAGCCTGATCATCGGCGTCGCTTTCTGAAATAGGACTCCTAGTATTCTTAAAAGAGGATTCAATATCCTCTGTAACTGTAGGAAGGTCATTGCGGGGTCGTATTAAGATAAAGGGTAGTACATTGCTCTCTGCACTGTCATTGCTTAATCCTGAATCACGTTTTCTACCACCAAAGCTAAGATCCTCCCTATCCACCCAGCAGTCTGCATTGGCTGCTGGAGATTTGTTACGCCTCTTTTTTATCTTGTATTTATTCATTTGTTTACGCTTTTTTAGTGTCTTTACTATCAAAACAGAGATGATTAAAACAAGGATGAAGACAACTGCTCCAAGTCCTATCTTTAGAGGGAGATTATATTCAGGCATATCAGGCTCATTTGTATCTGTCTGGTTATTCTCCTGCAAGATATAATCCATTTCCGTCACTGTGTATATAATTTCAGTCGTCATTGTGTACGACAACGGTGTTTTGTCCGGTTTTGTAGCAGATGAACGAGAAGCTGCAGTCAGTTTGTTTGTTGAAGTAGTCTCGACAAAGTTTGTTTGCGTTGAAGTTGGTATATCTACCAAAAATGGTCCGAGCGTACACTCTCTGGATCGTTTTGTGTTGTGCAGAGTGTATGCAGCCCATTCCAAAGAACAAGTCAGATTCTCACCATGTAAACTCTTTGACACTGTGACTGTGGCATTTCTCCAGATTGGACCAGATTGAGTCCGGGTATTTTTGCGGGTCAATTGTATGTCGTTATTAGGTGTAGTCCAGTCCACGGAAGGAGTAGGTTTTGATCCAGCAGGAACAAAGCAAGAAATCTGTAGTTGTTGTCCTATACTGAGATAAGTTGAACTATAGCCAGAGCATTTAGGGTCTGAAGGCGGGCTATAAATATCAAGATATTCTTCATTGGAGCAGATCTGTGTGTTAAGCGTACACTTATTAGGAGCTTCAACTATACAACATTGATAGTTTGCTCCATTCGTTTGCATAACATTTCTCACCTCAAAATGGAATTCATTTTGATCATAATCTATGGTGATATTTATATCAGATTCTGTCTCATAATTGTAAGTTAAACATGTTCGATGTTGCACTAAAGATACAATATATTGACTGGCATTTTCAACGACACATCGGAATCTGGCCGTCTCGTGCAGTAAAACTCCACTTCTCTCAAGCGAAAGTGTTAGGTTTGGGTTACCTTTCACAACAGCCAGTGATGTCAACAAAGTTATCACAGTAACTTTCACAATCTCTTGGTTCTGCCGAGAGAACATAGTACACGTAAAGTAAATGTCATCGCTTGTTGTTGAGCACTAATGATTATCGAATCATGTGTACCAACATGGAAATAAAATTTCATAATGAGCCCTGGTAATGAGAGTGGAACGAGGAAGCAAGACTTATGGCAAACAACGCTGAACACATCAGGGATGGGGAAAAACTTTCTATATATAGTTTTAGGTGTTTTTTTTGTTAGACTGTTTATAATACATACATATCATACCAATGGCAATACTGTAGTTGTGAAACAAAATTTCACTTAAACCTGGTATAACTTTAAACCTGGTCTAACTCTTAAACCATTAGGTCCTTATGCACAAAACTGGACTAAAGTTAGTCCCGGACTAAGAGAAATTGATTTCCTGAAAATAACATATCTTTTGGGAATCTGTGATAATTAATGTCCTCGCTTAAAGATCTATGGTGGACTTTCTATAATTTTACCATTTTGTCAGTTTTGGAACATTTGTATTTTTTCAAAAAGAACAAAAATTGGTTTGGTAAACATTTTCTTGTTCTGAAAATAATTATTATGTTCTGAAACATACAAAGAAATCAAATAATAAAAATTTCAGTTGAAATCTTTAAAGTGGAACAAAAATTATCACTTAACCTTCTCTAAAACTGTGTTATTTTTCAAATGTTAAATTTCACTTAGTCCGGGACTAACTTAGTCCTGTTTTGTGCATATGGACCTTAAAGTCTGTAACTCTTTTATATATGTGGGGGAAACAAACATATAGTGAATTCCAATCCAATTCAAGTAAATTCCAATTGATTCCAAATTACACCATGGGATGATTTGTTGGGAAAATTCTTTGCCACCCATCACATGATCAATCAGACGTGGCCTAACAAAGTCTGAAAGTACCAGATGTAACTTTTATTAATTATTTAAAAAGACTAGAAACATTTCACCGTGTGATTTTAGTCCTTACAGATATGTAATATTTTCCTATAGGAGGAAAACAGAACTACTTGAAGGAAAAATGGACAGTAAAGCAAATTTGGACTAGAATTAACATATATGATGAGATTTCAAATCCAAAACTCATTGGTGCAATGCATGTGAACTTGTTTGTGCTCCTGCTTCCCTGCATTCTGACATGGAAGCAAATTTTAAAGAATGATAAAGAAAAATATCAACATAAAATTAGGATGTAGCATAATATAATTGTGATCACGATGTTATCAACATTTTCATTTGTAGCACCCCAGCCTTCTCTTGGGTAAATTTACACTATCAGTTTTGGACATGCAAATATCATATCAACATAGGTAAATTTGGACACCTTTATAACACTTTTGCATAATTCTAAACATATCCAACTTCGGCTCATTTGTTAAAGAACAATGCGCAGTTCATGCTTTCCTGTTTCAATTTCAATTCCATCCTAATTCCACTTTCATATGTTCAAGGTTTGTCACAGATTATAGGATATTTGAAAAGTTTTAAATTTATTTGAAAAGATTAAATTTATTTTGAAAAGTTTTCTTTTGATTCTACAGAATTTTGCTCTCTTGTTTATAATTTTTCAAATATTGATGAAGAAGAAATAATGTAGATGCAGTGTTCGACATAAGTGGTGTTGCATCGCAAAATGCAACACGTTTTTGGTCATTTCCGATTTAATTTTAAAAGTGCAGAGCAAAAAATGCGATGTGAAAATCCCTGGGAAAATTCCTGTATTTACTTTCCTGCTTAACTTCATCAAAGACAGTTTTTTTTAGGTTGACATTATTGCAAAACAAATATGGGAAAAGTTGTATTCTAAAGTTAGCGGTTATGCTTTTTTGACATAAATCTATTGATTTATGTCATTTTGTGATGATTTTTTAATGTTTAGGTTTTCAAGTAAGCTTAATATAGCAATGATGTTTACAATGACGGCGACCCGATTTTGGTATCCCAATGGGATTACTAAACTTAAAAAAAAGCTTTGTTATCTTGAAATAGAGTGATATTAATAATGTCAGATCATGGGAAAGAGATGAAAAGAGGGGGTCACAAAAGGCAGGGGGGACGGACCATGGGATGAACAGTAAATATGGTAAGTTTTGCCTTTTTTGTTGTCTGAAAATAGACACAGGGATTACTTCTTTGGACATATGGTTGTGTATGTGGTCAAAAGTGTTATTCTTTAACAAATTGATCAGTTTCCATATATTATATTATCAGATTTCAAGAAACTTAGACACAATGGTCCTTGCAATGGGTAAAAGCAAATTTGAGATCCTTGTGTGAATCGGGTCAGATGTCATTAAGGGGTCATTAGGGGTCAAAAACTTCCAGTCATTAAAATTATGAAATTAGCAAATTTACATATTTAGATCAGATTTTTATGTTACTTGGACACAATGATCCTTTGTTGGGGTTATTCCTAAATTATCCCCAACATATAGGGGAATCATTGTGTCGATGTAGGTTAAGGGTACATTTGTGAGTGTGACCCCTTTGCAATTGGGTCAAAGGTTATCTAGAGGTCAAGCCATCCATGTGACTTTTCAGACAATACTATAACTGCCTAGGACCGCAAAGTATTTTTGTCTGGTTTTAATATCTTTCTAACAGGTTATGGGAGATGATTTGAAATCAAATCTTAGAGTATGTTCATTTAATACACAATTTATTGATGGAAGTATACTGACAAATAGTTGACAGAGTAGGGGCAGTCGTTGAACCTTTCCAACACAGGATTAAACTGCTTGATTTTGAAATTTTTTATTTGTAAATTGCTATACAAGATTTACCCTAAATAAAAATCTTAGGCAAACGCTAGATGAGTTGAATGTGTAATAGATGAAAAGGAAAATGAAGAATAGGTATGAGTAAGAGGAAGAGAGATGAACAGCTAAAATGATTTAAGGGATGATGGAGGAGGAATAGAAGGGAAGGATAGAGGGTGAAGCGATGAACGAGAAATGAAAATAATAGATGATTGAATGAATGAATATGATCACGGAGGACATATGAGAATAAGGAAGATGTATAAAGATGAGATGCATTAGTATACAAATAATGACTGCTCACAAGGGCAATAATATACAAATATTGACTGCTTGTGAGTGCAATTAATTTGCAAATATTGATTGCTCATGAGGGCAATAATAAAAACTATTGCCCCAAAGTGATCTTGAGTGAAATAGTATCATAGTCTCAAGATCACTGAGGTTAATACTATTGCAAGAATGAATTAAAGCAGTCAATATTTGTTTTATATATACCCAATTTATTTTGAAAGAGCAAGAGTAAAAGACAATTGACTGGCTCAAATCATTCCAATCGGTGATATAATAATGAATAAAGTAGAATGTGAAAGTTGTAAAAGAGAAGATGAATACAGATGAGATAAATATAAAGGGATTAGTCAAGATAGATGATATACGTGAGGAGTAAATGAGAGATATGTAGATGAAGAAAGGATTATATAGATGGCCGAGTAGGGTAGATAAGTGACTAATATGTATGTAGGGAGAAAGGAATAGGTAATGAGGAAGGGATTCAGAGGAGAGGAAGAAGAGATGAACAGGCAGATTGTATCAAGAATAGATAGATTGTGAATGGACATGGAAGTGGAGATCAGGAGAGAGAGCGGGGTCCCAATGCATATAGCCCAGGGGGCACTCAAATTTGATATTAACGGGTGTGTATGGCAATACCTTAGAAGAAGGGCTCTCTCATACCTGCCAACTGTCCCGTATTTTGCGGGATTTCCCGTATTTCGACTCTTAAAAGCCCGCTAAAAACGGGATGTCCCGTATTTACAACGTAAGTAAAAAAAAAAAATACTGAATAAGTAGAAGAAAAAAAGTTATAAAAAAAATACAATAACAGGCATGAAAATATTTTGATTTTTTTAAGATCATAATATAACATTTATATATG
>JXSR01S021380.1:0-18250 GCA_000969725.1 Ophiothrix spiculata
GTGTAGGTGTTGATAGACTTGCACAAATGTTTTGTCATTCTATATATCCATCTCAAAAGCATACCATATATTTCAACGTCAAGTTTTGTTAAACACATATGAACATTGTGTTATTGCTTTATACAACTTCATCAAGCCGTGCACGCTCAATACGGAAAATTGAATTTCTCCTTTACTCTCACTTTATAAAAGTGACGCTTCCCAGGCCATGTACACAGGGTATTGAGAGATGCCAATTCACTAGAAAGTTCTTCAAGAATGGCAGTGTTACAGCCTTAAGTTCAATTTGGCAGCTGAATTTGTAGGGGTATATTCCGTCTTTTTGTTGAGCTTCATAGGGGCACGCAGTTACCCTCCTTGTGACACAGAGTTAGATTTACACAAAAGACAATCGTTGAAAACAGAAATGTTGACAAAAAATCTCTTGACATTAAATCTAAAAATTGAATTATTTTACTGTATCAAAAGCTACTGCAAAACGGAAATATTTAATTGTAATCTTGCTATATTGTTCAGAGGGATCCGGAAGTTTTTACTATATTGATACAAAATGACCTTTTCCAAAATACAATTTTGCAGTAACAATATGAATATCTACTTCTTAACATCACCTCCAACAACCGTTCATAAACAAAATTTATTTTCTTTAACCAAAATATTAATTCACCAATCCCGTCGTAAATACCAGTAAATCTGCTTGTTTGTTTTCAAAAAAAGAAATAATAATCCCACATGTTTCTATTTTATTCCAATAGAAATCCCACTCTTGATATCGCTGATTTATTTTGACTAGCACGCAGACTCGGCTATTTATCAAATATTACTAGATTCTTTTCTTTCATTGTCAAAGCAAACCAGCTAAAATCAGATATCATACTTAAGTAACTGGGCAATGCCAGCAGGGAGTACAATCTCATGTCTGAACTTCGCGTTTATTTAACTAGGCATTTCCAGTAGGGAGTATAATCAAATGTTTTGAACTGTGTACTTAATAACGTGGCTATGATTGTATAGATTATAGTATTCCTCCGGGTCAATACACAATCTGACATTACTGCACCTTAGATAACTTAATAGAAGTCAGTTGAAATAAGATACCATTGTTATTGAAGAGTCGGCATTCCCAGAGGGACGTATAAAAATTTCCTATATCTTTGTATATAACACGTACTATGCAGTTAATGACATGCATTTCTGTCTGATAAAGGAAGCACATAGTGTCTTCATTTCAGAATATACATTAATAATAATAAACGACGTTTACTAAAGCAATTCCAGAAGTGATCACATCGCTTAAAACAATAAAAATGAATAAAATAAAGAAACATATTACAATTTTACAAAAATAAGTTTTAATCTGCTCTTTGAAGATCGTGATACTTGCAGAATTTCTGATGCCAAAAGGCAAATTTGTTCCAATTTCTAGATCAAAACTGAATGTACTATCGGCCATTTTTAACCGTGTCACAGGAAGATCCAAACGAAAGGTGTCTTGAGCAGAGCGGAGACCTTCTCCGGGAGCAACATAAATGGATATGTACTGGTTGAGATAAGCTGCTGCCCTTGCATTATGCTTTGTAAATATACACGGAGTGGCAGACATCAATCAAGGCACTCGAAAAATTATACGAGCTGCCTTATTGTGTACTTATTGTAAGCTGTCGTCGTCGTCGTCGGTGTTACATCCAGCAATAACTGAGTTGCGGGCTGAGCAAAGCATGAATGCGGCTGTCCCTATACTTTATTTCCTGTGGACACTTTCAACAGAGTAAAATATATTGATTTACACAAAGATATATTAGATGTGTCATGTGAGGGACATATTTTTCTAACAAAATTGAGAGAAAAAAAAGTGTGGTGATTTTATTTCAAAACATGAAATAAATGTTCAATCATATCTAGTAACTCGTTGATTAATCTAATTCACGTCTGAGTGTTTCATCAGAGGATTTTTTTCTTATTATTAAACACTCTCGTCAACAAAAGGATGAATTATCCCTTCACAGTGAATTGATATGTATGCACATTTCTCCAGGGAAACGTACTACTTCATTAAGCACGTTAAGAAAATTGGTTTCAATATCTATCTAAATTAATCACCTGTGAATATATCCAATATAAAAAGTTCAACCGCCTTTTTTTTTTATTAAGGGTATATGTTAAATTTCGTTATAAAATATACCCTTCGCCATTTTTAAGCTGGTTCATTTATCTAAGCTGTATTCTAAGGGTTGGGCTGTGTAGGAATATATGAAAAGAATTGATTCATGTAATACTCTTGTAACATGAAGTAGAATCTGCCATTTCATGAGCCACCACATCGCCCTTAATTGTATTCTTATTAGGTTTCCATTACCGTCAGCCTTGAATTTATATTCAGTCATGCACAGACACGTGTAGAATGGTTACGGGTGAAACTGCAAAATGGTTGAAAGCCTGCTGCTTTACAAAAATTATTTAACCCTCTTGTCGACTGTAACAAAATGTATATAATGATTTAATTACAAAATACAAGCTTCACCTTTCTTACAACATGAAATTATTCACTATTGTGTGTCAGTAACATTCAGTTATATCAAGTAAAGCTCGTCGTACAATAGGTGGTCAGACAGTTAGGGTAATCTTATAGATTTTCCAATACGCTCATCATGTATGCTGGTAGATCATCCTAAGCTGTATTCTAAGGCTTTCTTGTTAAGAATATGAGAAAGGAATTTATTTATGTAATACCCGTTAGCGTGAGAATCTGACATTTCATGAGCCACAACATCGCCCTTAATTTTTATCTTACTAGGTTCCCATTACTGTCAGCCTTAAATTTAGATTCAGTCATGCACAGACACGTGTAGAATGGTTACGGATGTAACCGTGCAAAATAGGTAAAAGTCTTTACCAAATTATTAAACCTTCTCGTCGACTGTAACAAAAATATGTGCAAGATTTAATTACAAAATACAAGCTCCACCTTTCTTACAACATGAAATCATTCACTAAGTCACTGTCAGTAACCTCCAGTAATATCAAGCAAAGTTCGTCGTACAATAGATGGACAGACGGTTAGGGTAATCTTATATATTTTCCAATACACTTATCATGTATGCTGGTAGAACATCCTAAGCTGTTAAGAATATGTGACAGGAATTTATTCATATCATACTCCTTTAACGTGAAATAGAATCTGACATTTCATGAGCCACCACATCGCCCTTAATTTTTATCTCCTTAGGTTCCTATTACAGTCAGCCTTAAATTTGAATTCAGTCATGCACAGACACGTGTAGAATGGTAAGCGATCTTCTTTGTGAAAGTGACATGGGAAATTCGTAACAGTCGGTGTCAGTCACCTTAAATACTGATGGAACTGTTACATAGGTGAAACACTGTTGCTTCACTAAATCAGACCGCAACATGTACATTTCTAATTTACGTAATATTAACGAAACCTGTATCTAAAATGCATACTATGGTATTTATATTTTACATGATTGCATCGTTTGAAACGCCCAGGAGAGATATTTTAAGCCGACTATAAGGGCTACGTTTATCATCTAGATTGCAGTAATCTTCAGAAATCGTCTTTTGATACAACTAGTCTATATGCCGGAATGATCATGTACAGTTGAACTCCAAAACAAAAAACGGAATTCTCTACCTTTAGATCGTGGCGAATGTAGAAAACCCTTAATCCATATATGTTGAATTGCAACACCCGAAGACATAATGATTTATTTTTCTTTCAAAAGGACCATATATTCTGTTATTAAAGTAATGCTCTTCTCAAAAGACATTTACACTTTTCGGAGGATTATTTACCTCAAAACGTAATAAATGACCTAAATTAAATGCTTTAGCTCGGTCGAGTGACATTCGCTCTTGATATTTGCTCTGTACTAAAACGGATGAGCAAATGTTTCTCTTATTGCGCGAACATCGTTTCAAACGATGAAAGTGAATATCACTCGTGCATGTTGTAGTGCTATGATTATTGAATTAATAAACCCAAGAATATTCGGAGTGATCTTCGCTCCAATTCAATCGGAAGTGTAAGGAATGTCGTGAAATTTGTTCAGTTTAGGGTTCTTGATCCTAATATGTATGGCTTCCAGAAAATTCCTTGGGGTCCTTATCCAATGCTTTTACGTTTTCAAAATCAAATTTTGTGACCTTTGCTCCTCATCACGTGTTCTCTGACAGCAGATTTTGAGCTGCCAGCTGACGATTTGTGCTCAGTTAGACGCTTATCTAACTTCCTGGCAGATTCGCCAATATAAACCGCATCACAATCCAGGCATGACAGTTCTTACTGTTTTGTGAGTTCTGTCTTTTCCTCTTGTTGTATCTAATATTTCAGATTGAATTGACTGAAACACATGTTTGGCTATGTACCTTAACCCATTTTACTCGTATATAGAACGAAACCGCGAAAATCGTTCATTTAGTGTCAAAGGATATCGGCTGAAACCAGATATCGTACTAACGGAACTAATCAATGCCAGTGGGGAAAGTAAACTCATATCTGAACTGCGCCTTCACGTCACTAAACAATGCCAATAGGGAATACAATCTAATATTTGAACTGCACCTTCATAATGTGGTTATGATTGTAGAGATTATAGCTATTCCTCGAGGTCAATACAAGATTTGACACGACTGTAAGTACTACCACCTTAAGCTACTTAGAAGTCAGCTGAAACAAGATAGTATTGTTATTGTGAAAATTCGGCAATCCCAGAAGGATATCTGATAATCTCTTATATCTTTGTAGTATATCAAATAAGTTTATGAAATATATCTATGCCGCGTAGAGTTTCAAGCTGATTTTAAACACAACGCAAAACGTAATAAGGATTATGTGCTCAAGATCTAAAGTACACATGTTTCTTGCGTTTGCGTTCAAGATGGACTATTATTAATTCAGTATCAGGGACATAAATAGATAAAGGTTTTAGCACCAAATCCACATGGTTGTGAAAATTTATAAAAACTTTTTTGAATCAAGAAAAGTCATTATAGAATCAAGACAAACAAACATAACATATCATTTGTTTAAAAAAAGACGATTTTCCATCTAATTCGTTCCTTAGCAAACTGTTGACAGTGTTTCTTTTTTCCCTTCAATATCAGGGATAAATATTGATAAAAGTATTAGCAGTAGCAATTTTGAGAATTTAACGATGTGCCTAAAAACCTAATTTTGACATTCCCGGCGATCTAAAAATTAAAGCATTATTAATGTTAACTTGTTCTTTTCAATCAAGTTCAATAGGAATTTTTATGGATATACGTTAGCAATGGGAAGGGCTTTCTAAAAATACAATAGAATCAGTAAGTGTCACGGAAAGTTGAAGTTCAAATTGATGGTCGTGACTAATGCCTTTAATCTACTTTATTGTGTACCTTTGTTTTACTATAGCCATCTCAAATTGATTGCGATGCTCATTTCTGAGGAAAGGGTTATGTAATTTAGGTAGAACAAAACTAAAACTTTTAAAGCTTAGTGAATTTTTAGTAAGAAATCATAAAAATATATACTTTAAGTAGGTCTACATCTGGTACTTTATTCACGTCTCCATGTTTTTAATGCTTTCTTTTGTTCATTAGCAAACACAATATTCTGACATTTAACAAGTAATTATGAGCATATGACCCACTTGTCGATTTAAAAAGACATTGAATTATCTCTCGACTGCGCCGTTGATTGATGATGTCTGTCGTTTTCTCTAGAGAAATGTTTTATGTATATCATTAGCATTTTGGATGGATGGAAAATATAAAATTGGTGTATTAATCATCTTTTAACATATCCAATTTAAACTCGATTTTCTAAGAACTATAGTTTTCAGATTCAGCCTGATTCCTTTTGCCAATTTGGATGTAACTTTGCAACCGAACATCCAATAACCAAAAGCAGTGTGTCATTTTAAAGCTTAAACCTTCAACATTTAGATGAGACCAAGACATCAATTTTGACTTTGGGAACCTTAAGATAGCACGGGCACATTAAAAAAACCCAAGGAGAATGAACCATCGAATATAGAACTAGAGAAAAAAGAAATAAGTGAATGTTTGTGCCAATAGATTATATAGCAACGTAGTAAATACACCAATATGAAACAACAGGACATACATATTAAGTACTTTGTATAAAGTAATACTATTTAATTTACATACGAGGTCCTAAAGGCAAGACCTGGTAAACCTAGGAATATCCGGCCTCAGTCAAGCGGAGAGGCCCTGACGAATTTCTGAAGCCATGACTAAATTTTAAAGTACCATTGTAACCTCCATTCAACGTCGATAGTTGTCATGCATTATGCATTATTTATTAAGTGGATAGAAAACTCGTGTCTGCTCTAAAAATGATGCAAATGATCGTGTAGGAGTTGTAATGGAATTGTAATTTAGCACTCTAGGGTCAGGGAAAAAAATGTCACAAAAAAGGAACTCTTTTATACGCGTTTGAAGTTTTGTGAGTGAAATGTTTTGCAATTTCACATAGAATGCCATTCAATATGTGTGACATTTTTTTTCAACAGTGCCTTCATTGAAAAGAACATTAATGTGGACAATGTTGCCGTTCGCTCTTTAAGGAAATTAAACCCAAAATTTTGAAGATGAATCTTGACCGTATCTATCTTTGTCTGATTTCTGCGTTTTCTATGTGTGTCTTAAAAAAGAAGAAAATTCAACAAAACCAAGTAAACAGACGCTTAAGCTTGCCCTTTTGTAGATCAAAAATGCCATGTTTTGTTTCATAAGTTTGATACGACCTTGACTATTTCGAGAATTTTTAGCAATGTTTGTATAATTTGTAAGAAAATGTATGCAAAAAAGAGTAGACTGTGTTCAAAGATGTCTTTAAACTGAACTGTTGTATAAATAAACACTCATCATTCTTGATTTGTGTGACGTTATTAGCACATTCTAGGTACAAGTTTGTTGACTGAGAACTTTGATTATATTGAATGTCATTCCAGAATCCTAGTCTCGATTTTAACTTCATACCTGGAGCCTAGGAATATCTAACTGACATTGCGTCATGTGAGAGTAAGAAAGTCTTATGGCTTCCATGTGTTATTTTTTATTTAAACACTTATCACTAAAACGCGAAAAACCCTCAACACATCTCTTATATGTCAGTTGCTCTTGAAATAGCTCTTCAGGTGTCACCGGCACCTAAAGAACCATTCTAAGAGCCTTTGACCCAAAACTGGATATTATCCAATGTGCAATGTAATTTTTTGAAAAATGGTAGCTATTAAATTATGACATATGTATAAAGGATAGTCTCATCAGTGTCTAGCACTGCTTTCCACGAGGGTCCTCTGTCTGATGGTCAGATTTATTTGCCAGTTTTAGATGCAGGAGGAAAATCGGAGCACCTGGAGGATAACCTGTCGAAGTAAGGGAATTACTGCTGCGTTACCTGCTTCCCCTGCTTTTGCACATATGACTTTCTTGCTCTCACAAGACGATTTCACCATGTGACTGTAATAAAGTCATAAAGAAAACAATAGTTGCCTTTTACCCTAAAGTTGCACTAAATGCTGTAAAGTGTTCAGTCTTTAGTCAGTTGCGTTTAAAAAGGATTTAAGAAATACCTTGAAGAGCCATACTTCCTTTGTTGACAAATACGAGGGGTTTTGCAAGGGTTTGGTCGGGCTTTCAGTCCATTATACTCCAATAGATGTTGCAATTTATTGTTTGAAATTGAGGAGTTTTGGAGCAGGGACTGCACATTCAGGTAACTGGTTCCATTCATCCACGACTTGATTGCTAAAGACGTGATTTCGTATATCTATAGGTTGGCTCTAGTTTGAAGATTTTCATTGAGTGTCCTCTTGTTCTGCTGTCGTGTTATCTACTGAATATACTGTCTAGATCAATTTTGTCAATTTGGTACATGATTAAATATGTTTCTATTCAGATCTCCTTGTTTGCTCCTGTCATGTGGGTTGTCAGATTTAGGTTTGCAAGCCGTTCCTCGTATAGAAAATGCTTAAGATTATCTTGAGTTTTATGCATTTTATAAGAAAGGGTGTAGTAAAATATGACAAATTGCAGCTATAGCGAATACAGTTTTCATTCTTTCGCATGATGATTTAAATTGTGCAGGGGAAATCACCTAAAGTTTTATATTTTACATATTTGACTTTTCGTTATCATGAAACCTGTCATCCCGGATTATGTATAATCTATTATTAACTGACGTTAAGTAATTACATTTTCTACATGTTACTCAACTCTATAAATCTTGAAGTATGCAGCAAATCACCGATTAACGCACATGTGCCAATGTGACCATACGGGGAAATAAATTAGTCCCTATTCATAATAAAGTACCCAATGTTGCTGAATATTCAAATAAAAATCTGTTCAAGGTGTGCCCATGTGGTAGCAACAAAATTAGCAAATAGTACTTCCAAAGTCGTGGACGATGTATGTATAAAAATAACGCAGTGACTTGGTCTCAATTAAACCCTATCAATAATTAGTCTCTTACACAATACATGATAATGTCGTAAAAGGATTGCTTGCTGGATACTTCAAGGTTTATAAAGTGTATATTGCGTCTTTTGCCGACATGCCAAATCCCCCCCCCTAATATTTTAGAACGGAATCCTCTATGAACTCTGGTTTGCTGTCAATTGATAGATAGGTATGATCCTCCCCTACCCAACAATCACAAAAATCTAACGAGGTGATAAGTAATGACGTCATAAATCTCTTTCAAGTCGAAATTTTTTTTGGCAAAAATGGCACCAAAATTTTGTTTTCTAAATAACGGACTTTAATTGGGTATTTTGCAATTAAAGAAGGTAAATTATAATTCTAACATGCCCTGCAAGTTTCATAGCATGCATATATTTTTTCAAAAGGCGGATTTAAAATTGCCAAAAATGTCACTGGGTTGCAACCCCCCCCCCTACACCTCAACTTTCGAGGCCTACCCTAACCCCACGTTAGGTGGTACCTCCCTGATTTTTCCCCCATCAAAATGACCGCAAAGGATGTAAAAGAGATTACTGAAAAGCCTGGAGACGGTTGCTTTTTGCGTTTTTATGCTGCCAGGAAAATCTTAGGGGTTGCAACCACCCCACCCTCTTTGTTAGACGAGGGTTAATAAGATTACGGCTAAATTTACTTTTCTGAATATTTTACAATATTTTCTATTTTTGTATTGAATAAATTCTGTACGTTTATGCTTGATAACATACAAAGATTCAGTGAAAATTCCATGCTACAGATGCTTTCGTCAAAACAGAAAAAAATCAAGAACAGTCATTGCAGTTTATATTCAAAATAAAACATACACAAGTAATGGAGCTTTGAATTTGTATCATGAAGATAAGACTAGAGTGAATGTTTTGGCAGTTGTTTAAATCAGATTTCTTATTGGCTGGTTTTGGTTATTTGATTTTAATATTAATTGAAATATTATGGATTTAACTGAACAACATTTAAAACACTTTAAAAATGACACCATTTTAGACATGTGACTTATTGTATTGAATGTGATAAAGCGTTTATACCAGACCTATTACTCTGGTGCAAGTCCGTACATGTTTTAATGACCAAACTATCATTTCTTCTCAAATTGTGACTTTGGTCCTTTCGGCAACATTTTTTGAAGTATTTTGAATACAAGCTATTTTTACGATTGTATAACCTGTGGACAAAGTGCCCCAATGTGAGTAGGCAGTGTTTGAGGGGCTCCTCATACACAGAACATTGTACAAATAAACACTTGTATTTTAAGTTTTTTATAGATGTAACTGTGCTGACCAAGGACATTAAACATGTTAAATGTCTTGAAGGTAATCATGTCCCAGTTGAAATTCATCATGACATTTAAATTGTGAAAGATGTTCAGCTTTAGTCTGCTGGTACTAGTAATATTAGTAATAAAATTGTGTGTTTTTTCGCCTAAGATGTATCATCGAAGTTTAATCCCAAAAGTTTTACTGACATTTATCTTGTCTTTTTGTCTATTACTGACTGAGACTATTCGTTATTCAAAATGTGTAAGATACTTTGTACCCAAACATTTTTAGGCACGGTTCCTTATTCATGACGAACGATTTTGAGTCAAACGAAAGGGCTTGACGCAATTGTCTTACATCATGATGCAGAAAAATCATGATTCAAAAATAGATGTATTAAAGTATATTGACCGATGCAGAAAAATTGCGTCAGGACCTTTATCATTATAAAGCCTACTTCAAATGTCATAATATACATGAATTGAGAACAAGGCCTTAACCACTTCACGTACTGTTTTCAATAAGGGAAGAGATAAACGAACGCATGATGTTTCACTTAGGCTCCAAACGTCGCACAAGGGCTAATGTTCCGTGTTTACAGATGCTGTGGTTGTGGGTTTTTTTAAACATTTTAGGCAAATATACCGGCATGAGTGGGCGATTGTTAAGATTCCACTCAAACACACAAACAACTTGGATTTTCTGTTTTATAGACACAATTGTATCCTTAAGGATATTAAATATATTGAAGGTACAGACTTGACATTAAATATGAAGCTCTTCGGTTTTAGCTATATATAATTTCGGAAGCGAGAAGGCTTTACATACCAGTTGGTCTTGTTACATCCACGCAGTAGAGGGGAAATAAGGTTAGCAAATATATATATATTATATATGTTAGCTACATTTGAGGGCAAAAATCAGCATCATGAACACCCATATTTCTTTCAATTTTGTAGCAAAAACATTTTAGCAATGTGTAGTGTAGTTAAGCTGAGAACAGACCCGCCGACAGGGGGGGGGGGCAAAGGGAGCATTTCCCGGGGTCTTAGGGGGCCCGTAAAAATGTTAGGAAATGGAAAAAAAGAAGAGGGAGGAAGAAGAAGAGAGACAAAGAAGGAAGAAGATAAACTTACTTTTAAAGTAACAATATTTGATTGAAGAATTATCAAATCAAAGTTTAAGAACCAAAAGTCATAAGAAATAAGTTTGAAATTATCGACCGTCAAGCGTTGAACTTTTCTCCAGTCACAAAACTACTCCCTCATTGTTCCCCAGTTTACGTTACCAACATAAATTTCACACTCAATTTCCCCTTTTTTGATAGTTTAGATGAAAAGAAATGCGCGCTTTGCGCAAATTTCAAGATATTATGTTGATTTTTAGTCAAAATATTTAAAACATTTTTAGCTTAAATTAGTCGATTTGACGGATTTTTTTTTTTTGACTGCCTCATTTTTTTTTCTGTCAGTCGTGATTTTTTTCTGGGAGCGGCGCTCCCGTGCTCCCGTGGATTTCGAAGCCCTGGCAAATATACCGACATGAGTGGGCGATTGTTAAGAGTCCACTCAAACACAAACAACTTGGATTTTCTGTTTTATAGACACAATTGTATCCTTAAGGATATTAAATATATTGAAGGTAATCACTTCCCAATTTTAGACTCTTGTTTGAAAGTTGAGAAGATCATCATGACATTTAGGTAGACTAGTTTCACTTATCACTTAATCCACTTTAAAAGTACCCGATATCGGAGTCTTCTGAGTGATCAATCACATGACTGTTTCGTACAGATTACGTAAATAACATTTTGATTGGACGATGTCGCATATTAGGACTGCATTATTGGATTTGCAAAAGTGGTCTTCTTTAGTTTAATGTCTGATGGGTAATATTTGTTTCATCACCGATGTTTAAATATGTCTTGATTGTTTAATACTGTCGTTAATATATCAGATATTTTGTTAAGTCCAGTCGTAGATAAATATCAAAAACAAATAATTATTTTCATCCCTTTATGTTAACATTATGCTTAATATTATTCAAACAATGTCTGGCTGTGTTTACGCTGTCTACATGATTCCTCGTGAATGACCTAATGAATGATAACTGCAAATATCACTAAAGATTTTGTTGGTTTGTTGGGTTTTCTCCTATTGAATCTAAGTAAAGAACCTCGAACTTCCCTTCCCTCCACTCTCCTGCGCTCCTTTATACCAGATACCAATTTCAATGGGATCTGACATGATTTGATACTTTGTAGGTAGAGTTTGCATGGTGATTGCTTCTCAATGGTAATAATCTAACCCAAACCATTAGAACTAGAGAGATAGACACCACGATAGTACTGTACGCTTTTCTTTGGTAATGATAAGCAACCCTTGCTGATTGTTTGCAAACCTCAAATATGATGTTCAAGGGTACTTTTAATAAAGCAGACATAATATCAAGTAGACAGTTGTTTGCATAACATTTAAACTATCACGATGGGTAATTGTATTGACTGAGTACTTTAAAAGCAATCGAATTTCATTTATAAAATTGCCAGACGAAGCATTAGAAGATCGTTGGGTATTTATTTATATTCATGTGGATATAATTTCAAATCAAGGCAAAGCTTGTAAAGTTTAGGTGACTACAAGAATTTTTTTACTTTAAAAGCTTCATCTTTAGTCACCTTGATGCACAGGTCAAGCAATAGCAACAGCATTATTATTTTGCAAACATCAGCTCGTAATGGCCAAAGTATTGTGTTGGAAAAATTCAAAGCATTATTGATACCAGATCATATTAAGTTTACTCACTTTTCCTATGCGAGGTATATTGTTGCTGGAACATAACACCAATGTCTGGCTGTATTTACATTATGTCTACATGAATCATTTGTTTAAGAATAATTCCCTGGAATGACTAAAGGTAAATACATCAATCGCTTTAGAGATTACTTCAACACTCGGCCATCAGTTGTCGACAGTTCTTGGCGATTGGCTTGTTTAGATTAATAACAACCTGTCCAAATCGGTGACTTCGGACGTTCAACCGCCGATTGAGTTTAATGATTGATTTCAGATAAACGTTCATGTCATTTTACATCAGCCTTTTTTCGTGTACTTTGTGATCAGGCTAATATTATTTTACTAAACTGACATAATAGCAAGTAGACAGTTATTTGTATAGAGTTTATATTATCGCGGTGGGTAATTTTATTGACTGAGTGCTTGAAAGCAATCAAACTTCATTTATAAAACTGCTAGATGAAGCACTAGACGATCATTAGGTATTTATTTTGATTCTAACCACTTAAATTACAACGAATTTAATTTATACGGATGTAATTTAAAATCAAGGTAAAGCTTGAAATGTTTAGGTGACTACAAGAAGGATTTATTTTACCAACTTAATCTTTTGTCACCTTTATACCCGTCAAGCCATAGCAACAGCATTATTTGTTTGCAAAAATGAGCTCATCATGGCCAAAGTACTGCATTGGGAAAAACAAAGCATTATTGATACCAATTCGTTAATTAAAATCTTAAGCATATTAAATGTACTAACTTTTTTATGCGAGGTATACTGTTGACATTATGTTCCATATTTGCATAATTACTGGAACATTACACCAATGTCTGGCTGTATTGACATTATGTCTACATGAATCATTTGTTTAAGAACAATTCCCTGGAATGACTAAAGATAAATACATCAATCGCTTTAGAGATTACTTCAAAACTCGACAGTCAGTTGTTGGCAGTTCTTGGCGATTGTCTTGTTTAGATTAACGATTAATAACAACATGTCCAAGTCGCTGAGTTCGGACATTCGACCGCCGATTGAGTTAAGAAGTGTTCCCTTAATTGTAATGTGAATCTTAATATATGAATGATTGACTTAAGATAAACGTTCATGGTATCTTACATCAGCCTTTCGTTGGTTTACCTTTTGATCAGGCTAATATTAATTTACGAGGTTGTATCCTGTGTAATTTGTATATGCATTTATGTATAGTTCCAATAACTAATGTTGATTTTTTTTGTTATTATTGGATGTCTAAAGCATAAAAATATTAACTTATATTTAAGTATAATTATTTTAAATATTTATATTATCTATTGCACTAATATACATGAATGTAATCGGTGGATTTTTTAGTTTGGTAGTTTTATTCCTGCCACAGAAGAGCAATCGCCTTGTTTTTGTTGTGACTAATATTCCTTGTTCAACAGTTTACAAACATTAAATGTGATGTTCTTATATTTAGTAGACAGTTGTTTGCATAGTATTTATATTATCACGGTTGGTAATTGTATTGACAGAATACTAGAAAGCAATCACATTTCTTTTACAAAATCGCTAGATGAAGCTTTAGACGATCATTAGGAATTTACTTTTATCCAAATAACTTAGATAACATCGAGTTTTATATGGATATTATTTCAAATAAAGGTAAAACGTCGTAGGTAGCTACAAGAAGCATTTATTATTACATGAATATGGAACAAAATAAGGCCATCTACCAGGGTGACTAAAATTTAGAGTATTTTGTTTTGTTTTCTTTTAATTTGATGTTAATTAATTAAGGTTTTGAATTTACTTATTTCATCAACCTTTCAAAATAATGAAGATCTACATTCATCATTTGCCCTCCAAAATGTGACAATTTTAGATTTGAAAAACTCTATAACAAGTTACTGAAATCTCACCATTTTGATTAAAACAAAAGTGTCCTTTATATCAATAATAAAGATAACTACAATCTGATGACTAAAAATATCTTAAAGCGAAGCAATGTCGCAAAAGGTGAAGCTATTTCAAATCTAGAAATAATTTATTATATAAAAGATAGTAAAACGATTTTTGTATTAGAATTATATTTTTTCTCGGAAGTTGAACTGTAAATACGCTTTTTGGAGAAGAAAGAGATTTTTGTCAAAAATACAACCGTTTTGGTCATAAAATCAAAAGTCTTGAAACCGTGTTATCATAAATAATTTAATATTTTATGTAATAAGAATTCAAAAGAAAGACAAGCTAATACAGCTTTAAAGTCATTAACGTCACTTCAATCCTTTTCGTTTAATCGAGTGTAAAATAATTTACTTTGAAGTCCAGCCGATTGTGTGCTTTGATAGGCAATGCAATCTTATTAATGGATAATTACTGTGTTGTGATGATTTAAGTCAACGTAGGATTTTAACTGATTAGGTTGTTATTATATATAACCGTGCTAATAATAATTTTAACATTAAAATTTCAATAAATATTTTTTGCATCCACATTACAATAATGCCTAATGTAAGTAGCACGAATATTTGAACAATTCTATATGATCAGACCTTTTTTATATAATGGAGTTCGCAGATGAATACAACGACAAGGTGAAGTGTCATCCATCGACAGACTTAGAATGTACCAAAGTGTTGCAGTAATAATATCCTTTACTTAAGTGTGCTGAAAAATTGCCGGACCCTATCAACAGAAACATTCAGGAGAGAGTTAAAGTACTTACCTATCTATATGAGAAACGTTTCCGTTTGCCTAAATTGATTGCTTATCTAAGTTTATTAGGAGGTAATAACTGTCTTTCAGGAGTTCTCTGGAGAGCACTAAAGATTATTTTTTTGGCGTGATTCAAAACTTAACGAATTCGCAGGGGTATAGTGCTTCAGTGATTGTTATATACAGACCTGATTTAATTATGGTTTAGAGGACTATTTCAGGTTAAACTAGCACCATCCAAGGTCCACTTTTTTAAGTGTTATAAATATATATCTAAAGTCGTGAAAAACAACTCGGTTTAATGACAGACAAATATTCCTGGTCGGCATATTTTATTAAAGTGATTAAAAATAACGCTTGGAAATCATGAAAATATATATGTACAAAAACTGCAGATTTTACAAATTGTATTAATACATGACAAAACAGAAATTCTCGCTGTAACACAAGGTTTTAAATTATTTTTGATACTCAAAATTAAAACGAAACATATCTTTTTATTGCTTTCCGTTGTTTCAAAGGAGAAACGAAATGAATTGGACGCTTGGAAATCATGAAAATATATATGTACAAAAACTGCAGATTTTACAAATTGTATTAATACATGACAAAACAGAAATTCTCGCTGTAACACAAGGTTTTAAATTATGTTTGATACTCAAAATTAAAACGCAGCATATCCTTTTATTGCTTTCCGTTGTGTCAAAGGAGAAACAAAATGAATTGGACTTGTTTTAATAGTTATATATTAACGCATGAATTGTAAAAGCAAGATGTATTTCATTACAAATTGAAACCATCAATAGTTATCTATGGATTGTTGAAGGGGAGATTCTCATAATGACAAATTCTTACTCAAAAAAAAAAAAAAGAAAGAAAGAAACTTTTACCGTTTATGCTTCCAAACTATAGAACAATTTTCCAAAGACAATGCGGAACTCCAAATCTGTTAATGCTTTCAAAAAAACTCTTAAAACACGTTTATTTCCCAATTAGTTTTTCTCTTTATGCTCATGTTAATATTGCATTGTTTATTGTTTTTGTACTGTTATTGTAATTTTGTAAGCGCCCTGAGCCTTTTGGGAATGGCGAACTAAACATGTTCTCAACAAACTACAATTTTAAACACATATTCAATTAAATTATTAGAACGTTTTTTTTTAAATCTTGAAATTGCAAATAAAATGATTAAATCCTTACCCTTCTATAATGATGATTTCAATGACTAAACTATAATGACAACCTTTGCTGACTTCGTACAGGATATTGGTTTAAAAACTTGACAAAAATTACGCACTTGTAAACCTAACATAATACATGATAAATGTTACTTCAACCATGCTAGGACAACTTTAAACCTAGCAAAGTCACAAAGTAATCGGATGTGAAGTAACGCCCTTTCAAGTCAAGCCGATTCTATGCTTTGCAAACCGATGTTAGGTAATTAATGGATAATTACAGCGGTGAACCGCGACTTAAGAGAAGCTCTGTTATTTTAATCAACGTAATACATTAATTAATTACGTTGTTTGGATGGCGGGAAGAGATGTCGTCGTTAATGAACACACAAAGTGGTCAAGGGGGTCCATGTGCATCAAACATTTTGTTTCTAGCGCGTTAGCACAAAAACGGAAATGATTTTCCATTGCCCTGCTATGCAAGTGTCTAACCTTACGAAGCGCTTAACTCGGTGGCCAAATAAGCAAAAATAATAATTTGAAATTTATCAAAGCCACATTAAAGTATTCTGAAAGTCTTAAAGCAATACTATAAGAATTTATAAATGGTTTAGAGCAAAACAAAAGCCTTATTTGAATTAATCTCATTATTTTAAAGCATTTTCCAGCGTACTTTGTTAAAAACTTGGTTTGCCACAGAAAAATAGATAAAAATCACACAAACAAAAGAAGTTCTCCCCAATGGACAAAAATGTTCTTAAATTACCTTAAAAAAAGTGTAGCATGTATGACTTAGACACGTGTTCAAGGAGCTTGGGCTACATAGAAACATTGTTCCATGAGAGCCTAGTTTAAGAGAATTTGTAGGAACATGCTTAACTTTAGAAATATACTTTTGATGATTTTAAACGTGTTGCTTGGGCATATACGTCAGCTGAAAAAAGCTCATACAATTTAAGAAAAACAAAGTAAGCCCACTTAACCTAGGAAAGAACCTGTATCGAGTATTATTATTATAATTCATAACGATTGCATGAAACAAACTTGAACGAATTTAAATGTAACAGACTAGATAAGTTTAATAAAGTCATGTATCATAAGTAATAATGTTTTAAGGCAAGTATCAAGGATATAAACTGAATTTGCACTGTGCTCAAGGATAATATAGAAAATATCCATTGGATTTGACTTAAAACACACTTATGGTCCAGCATACTTTGGTTCAGGATCAATTATTGCCCAAATCCATATAGTCATTAGTCAATAAAATATTGCAGATATATTAATTCTGAGAAAATGAAATCGCAAATAAAATTTGAAAGAACCCTTTTTATCTCGAAATAAACACCAATAAACTCTCAATGCTACTTGCTTAGTAAAAATGATTCTGGGTGTGTAAATGCTGAAGACAACTATTTGTTCACCCCTTATATTCGGAGATATCAAGCGAAAATAGAATGAAATATAGCATTGATTGCCATTTTTAAAGCGAAAAGCTCTTCATAGAAGAGCTTTTTGCAGCATGCTCTTCAATGGTTCATTGATGACCATTTTGTCAGTCCCAGTGGACAAAAATGTTCTTAAATTACCTATTTTCCTAAAAGTTTAGCAAGTATGACTTAGACATGTGTTCAACAAGCATGTGTTACATAGAAACATTGTTCCATAAGAGCAAATTTCAAAATATTTTGTAGGAACATGCTTAACTTTAGACATATACTTTTGACGATTTTAAACGTGTTTTTATAGGATGCTTCTTGGGCTGAAAACTGTTTCCTATATTTCAAATATGTTTAATAAGCTCATACAATT
>JXSR01S021380.1:53007-65382 GCA_000969725.1 Ophiothrix spiculata
TTAAAGTACCATAACTTGACTTCTGAAAATCGTGTGAAGTTCATTGAGATGTCATTTTAATTCTTATAACATCGACTTAACAAATATTTTACAAATTTGGAAATAGCAAGAGACTGCATTCAAGACTGGTTTGGGATTGACGGTCACTTATAAGTAGGTTTGCAAACTAAGTTACTTCTTATTCATGCCGTGTTTTTTCTACAACTGCAGAATATCCGAGATAATGTCAACTGCTGCTGGGCGTGTTTACCTTGCAAAGAGAATGCATTCGTCATCAATGAATTTGAGTGTGAGGAATGTGAATTGGGCTGGTGGCCAAATGAAGAACGCACTGGTAATGTATACAATACGCATGTTCAAATCCTTGGTTTACAAATTGGTTTTTGCAAAATCGTAAAGTCCCCCATCTTGATGTTTTGTGAATATGAATAGACCTCACACACTCGCTTAAATGGCCTGGCGGACGCAATGGAAAGGTATTTTCATAAAAGATGAGAAAATAAGTTCTTAACAATTCGTAAACAAAGGATTTGAACAAATCTAATATATCAGAATAATTATTTAAGGGCTCAGTTAACCCGTCATTTTCTGAAATATTTGATGTTTTGTAACTCAGCAAACGATAATTAAATCCATATAAAAGTATACATTTCTAGATGTGGATTTTCATGTAGCAAAAGTTTTACTGTCTTACACATGACACATCGTTACATGGCATACATGTAAAATAGACTCCGTAGATTATACGACCACTCACAGATATCTTGTTTTAAAAATGGCGATAACAATACTTTCAAATTTCAAACACCCGATATAGACTTGTTTTAGTTAATCATACAGCATTCATATAATATTGCAACTTTTGAAAATTTGTTCGGTTTATACACTCATAAACGTTGCAAGTATTGACTTAGATAAGAGTCATCCCTTTTTAATTTCACTTAGGCACAGGGTAAGCTAAAACATATATTAAGTGTCAGGTAAAGGATGTTTTCAAAACACAAAATAAATGTAATAACATCTGAACTTTAAAAGGTTGAATGCTTTTGACACTTTTAATCTTGGCAGTTCTTATCATAATAAAAAAATAATCACCATTATTAATTTTGCTTAACATTCGTACATTTAGATTCAGGTAAATGACATTTCGAACATATAATGCTTTTATATTCAATACCAATAAATGCAAAGTGTTTTTTTAATGATATCAATCTAAAGTATCATAAAATCTGGATACTTCTGCATATTAAACAAGTCAAGTACCTCTTATTCTCGAACAGAGTATAAAGAACGGATGGCAATGAACCTTTGATGAATAACAATAACAAATCTAGCATTATAAGTTAACAACAACGTTAACAGCATTCATACACACATTTATCCAATATTCATTCAAGACACTTAAAAATAGAACAAAACATTATTGTGGTATATGATAATATCAAAAGGCGCGTTAAATTGCATACTAATAAGGACTGTCAGGCTAGAAAAATCTTGATTTCAAAATTTCATTTCCTTTCAGCTGAATAAATCAAAAAGATAAAATATTAAAAACACAATTTATTGGAAGTGATTAAGCTGACAGTTTGAATTGCCTGAAAAGTAATATGCAAAATGAAATTTTACCAGAACATCAATGCAGAATTTTCAATAGCGACGTCAAAGATTATGGAGCACAAAGTAATGTTACCGCTATCGCGGATACGTTTGTATTTGCTTGTTACTTTTCAAGCAGAAATCATTAGTATTTGAAGAATCAATATCTAGAGACAGCTGAAATTGTATAACAAGCAAATTTGAGTATTATGTTTGTTTGATGTAATCTTGTTTGAACCAAAAGTTTGGAATTTTATTTTGCAACATTCATTTTAATATTTGGGAATGAAAATACCACGCTGTGTCCATTGTATTGCACAGTATCAATGTGGTTTATGTAAACTGTCTAAAGTTAATAATATTTACGAATGATGTAAGAAAATATGCACACAAATAAATTGAACTTCCTTACTTGTAAATGCAGTTTCCTTGTGTTTTAAGTGACATTTGTAACCATAGATCCAAGAAATACATTTTCTGAAATAGTTTTAATAGGACCATCCTGGAAAGTTATCATATCTGCGGGTTTTTTCATCAATTTTTTTTTCCAGCAAAGATAAAAAAGAGTATGCAAATATATACGAAATTTGTAAACACTGTTATGATATAGTAAGCAGATCAAGGTCAATACGCAAAAACCCTTCATGTAAGGAGACCTTTAAAACTCGTGAAATCGGACAAATGAAAAGCTTTTAAGCTTTATCAAACTTCTTTTGTATATTACCGATTGAACTGGTACATATTTTATTATTATTTCTGTATCATGTAGTAGGAAATTACACATTTAAACACTTTCTTCGTTAAAGCCAAGAACTATACATGCAAAGATCGAATGGTGTTTTGGGACTCAACGTTTATAAGACTAGCATACCGGTTTCCACCTTTGGGTGTTTTAGCCTATATTAAAAGACTCACTTCATGCTAAATTCACATCGTATAGTGCGTTCCCTTTTGTTTTTGGCACTTTCGATTATACATGATGGGGATAGAGGTTTTCAGGCAAACTTTTAATAGATGATGATGATGATGATAATGATGATGATGATGATGATGATAACGACGACGATGACGATGACGATTAACTTTCTCATATATTTTATTAAAATTGGTATTATTTTAAGTTAGCAATAAAATCATTATTTGTTTCAATCTTTCAGGCTGTTTTGAAATTGAGCCAGTGTACATGAAATGGAGTGACGCTGAGGCTATTGTGGCAGTCGCTGTGTCATGTCTAGGAATCATTCTCACTT
This sequence comes from Ophiothrix spiculata, assembly GCA_000969725.1. Lineage (NCBI taxonomy): Eukaryota > Metazoa > Echinodermata > Ophiuroidea > Amphilepidida > Ophiotrichidae > Ophiothrix > Ophiothrix spiculata. Next base: position 55,854 of record JXSR01S021380.1, read on the forward strand.
CCTTTGTGACTATAACATTTGTAAGATTTAATCAAACTCCATTAGTGAAAGCATCAAGTCGTGAGAATAGTTATATTTTACTAGCAGGGATTTTCTGCTGCTTCGCAATGACCTTTCCTTACATTGCTAGACCAACCACCGCTGTGTGCTACATCCAGAGAATTGGATTAGGATTAAGCTTCTGTGTGTGTTATGCTGCCCTCGTTGTAAGAACTAACAGAATGGCGAGAATTCTAGCAGGATCAAAGAAGAAGATCATGACAAGGAAACCCAGATTTTTGAGTGCTACAGCACAAGTTGTAATGACACTTTTAATCATATCAGTTGAACTTGGAATAATTATCACTTTTCTTATTATGGATCCACCTGTTGCTGAATTTGTTTATCCAACTTTACGTAGAAAACGATTAGCGTGCAATACCGCGACTTATGCCATGGTGGCGCCCTTAGGATTTGATGGATTTCTAGTCGTCATGTGCACGTTATATGCTTTTAAAACAAGAAACCTTCCTGAAAACTTCAACGAAGCCAAATACATTGCATTTACTATGTATACCACGTGTGTCGTATGGCTAGCATTTATAGTGCTTTATTTTGGCGGGGAAGAATTGCAATCTATAGTCGTCTGTTTTGCTGTTAGTCTGAGTGCTACAGTTGCCTTGGGGTGCCTCTATTTTCCAAAAACATATATTGTGATATTTAAACCAGAAAGAAACCGCCGGAGCTCAATGCGAACTTCAAGTATTGTGCGAATGCATGTTGGGAGTTTTAGTGAATTAGCGCCACTGTCAAAAAGCAGTAATGGATCCGTCGGGGAAGCTGGCAGGTAATGCATGTGCACTTATTTTGTAATTTTACAATTTACCCGCTCTACTTGTTTTAAAATTCAAAACAAGGGAGAAAATCCAAATGGTATTGTTTTAGTTTCTTTGTGTCCAAGAATATCAAAAATTAAGATTACATTAGCTTTTTTTTCGGTTTTTGTTTAAAAAGTGTTATCCCTTTCACAATCTTATGTTATGAAATATATAAAAATCGTAATTGAACGGTTGGCATCAAAAATGTTAATGTTTCTAAACAACTATTAAATAGTGTTAAAGACTAAGGGCAGAACACATGTGCTTTTTTCTTATATATATTTTAAAGCAAATTCTTTGGAAGTAATAACCAGATACTTTTTTAATATAAATTTCTCACACACGCACAAAATTAATGCCTCTGTTAGATATTTCTAGTTAAGATATTTTAAATCGTAAAAAATAACTTGGTGAATATTACATTATCAACTTTATGATATAAATAAATGTCAAATGGAAGTAACCATTGCAAATGATATAACCATTCCGTTTAAAAATAAGCATACATATATGTTTGAATTGAAGTACACAAATGTATAGAAGATACTTATGAAATCTCTTTGTTGGCTTCAAACCACAGTGCATTTTAGCTTCCTAGGAAAAGGTGGGAGTTTCACTGTGATTAATTCCTTCTAATCATCGTGCTCCAATTCAGCCATTATCTATTACTTTCCAAGCAGCTGGAGAGATCCAAGATAAACATCATTAATATTCACTGGATAATGATTAATTATATACCACTGAAGAAACAAAGATACTTCAAAAACAAAAAGGGGGTTTAGGTTAAGTCTGATAGATTTCCACCAGTACCAAAAATGATTCTGCACTAAACAAGATATCGAAATACGCTAAGGGAACAGCTGTTGCTTAGTAAATTATTCGAGTTTTAATTTCCAATTGAACATAACATCAATTAAAATTTACAAGAAATGCAAATAAATACCACAAAAACATTTTCAAAGCATTTCTCTGTTTTGATTATAATCGTTTCTATCTGCAAACTTATAAAGATAAATAACAACATTTTTAGGTATTTTGAACGTTTCTGTGTATTTTGACCATTCGCGTTTAAGATAGATCCCGGTAACCTTGTAAAGTATTTTACTATTTGACATATCATTAAAAAACAGCACAGGTTCAAATCTTATTTTCGATTTAGTTGTTACATTTAATATTTATGTATTCTCATTTCGCTAAATTCTCAGCAGTTAAAAATTTAATTTATTTGAGGCACCATGGTAGGTAGGTATTACCCGGGTTGCATATTTGAAATACTAATAAGATGAGCAAACCAGAAAAAATGACTATCAAGGCAAACAATAAAAATGTTTTGAAATCAACCATTAATGAATCAAATGAAACCAAAAACCACACATGTCTACGAAACACTTTCAGACGATAATTTACGAAATTCTCATGCATGCTTATTTCAAGAATTCTTATAGGGACAATTCCCTTTTGCAATTGTTGGTGTTACTTTAGATTTATGCACACCTTATTTTCGAACAGCTATATATTCAAAACATTAAACCACTGACTGCATTAAACTCATAGGAAAACCCCTTACTTCCATTAATAAATTACGTTCTGAGCGTCATGAATTTATGTATTTTCATGTATTGTTTTGATTCTGTTTTCAGAGAACGTCTTGTAATAACACCCATTGCAGATCGACGAAAGATTAAACAAGAACGGAATGGATTTTTCTCAGGTTTGCGCAGGCGTCGTAAGGGTGGCTACAATCACGTGAATAAAATGAAAGCAGTAGAGCGAGATAAAATGCAACGACGTCGACAACCGACAGTTTATCGTTATTCATCGCAGGAGCATGATACGGGCACCTCTAGTGAGTCACGACCGGAAAGTTTTAGGGGTGATAGCTTAAGATCATCGAAATCTTCCAGTTTTAGAGACAAAGTGATACCCAATGTTGCTGTTGTTGTAAGTGAACCCGAACCGTCCCCGGTGGGCCCAGAAGTTGCATTACTTCATCCCGAAACATCGCAAGAAACTGTTAAACGACAGAAAGAATCTGTTGCCGGAAATAGTAAGATAGTGACAACTTTGCAGGATGTATACCGCGAAAGTGCCATGAAAGAAGGTCTGTATAGCGCCAAAAATGGAGAAGCAGGCAAGCAAGGCTGTCTTGATCAGCTATTAGAAAATGAGGAACCAGATGATTTTGGACCATTTACGTCCAATACAACTGTACATAATGGCGCAACTAATGCTATGTTGGATATACAAGAAGAATCAAGCATGTCAAATGATAAAGCTTCAGAAGATAGCACTTCTCATTTTTGCCAAACAATCAATGGCAAGGACACGCATCTTTCACTGAGCCAAAGTCCTAATTTATCCCGCCGAAGGTTTTCTCATGAGCCGAGACTTATAAAACATAGTGAAGGCCAGTCACAAAAGAGACCTGGTAATCAAAACAGAAGTGTTGATGAGATTCATCGGAGTACGCCAATGCTTTCTGAACATAGAAATCGTCAAATGGATTCAGCTGGCGATTTAGCAGAGTCTGCGGCATCAGCTGAAAACCTTTACCCGAATCTTTCCCACTACTTACCTATATATGATGGTAACAATACGAGACAATCATCACCGGGTACTAACAGAGATCCTCATCCCGATTCTCCGATGCGCCATGCATTTTCAGATCAAAGTATTCAACAAAGAAAAAGAACTGAATTCCCGCCGAAAACAAGTCAAACTTTTAGCCATCAAACATCGTTTGGAGGTGGTAAAAAATCACCTGATGTGCAACTGAAGTTGCTACGTAACCGGAGAAGTTTTCCAGGTTCAACTAGCAGTGTAGCAAGACCAAGAAAGGCTAGCACTCCAGATGGCACTAAATCCAAGTGGAACGAGGATAGTTTAGCAGGACTTGTTCATCACCGTTCCGTTCCATTGAGGGCGCTGTCTTCGATTAAATCGTCCGATGTATAAGATTTGTAATGTACATTTTCATCAATACCATTGTATTTTTTTATCTTCATTGTGATCTTATTTTTGTTATTACGCATTCTTATTTTAAACTTTGTCATAGTTGTAAGCTTGAAGGTAACAACAGTTTTAATTATACCTATATTCTACCAAAGAGAAACCTTCATATAGCTAAAGCAAACGACTTAAGTTACACCCACTTCAATATTTTTTTTCAGAGTATGAATTCACCTTTTTCATTATAAAGAGTAAATGTTTGTAATAAAGACTCACTCACCCGAACAAAAAACCTCTCCCATTGTGCAAAAAACCAGCGAAGCGGTTGTTGTTCACCAGCCCAAAATCGGACAGATGTTTCACTTTGAGTAGAGTATCGGCCATGATTCAGGTGATATTTGAGTTAAGACTTGCCGGAGTCCAGAGTCCACCGCAAATGGTTTACACTTAGAACAGGCCAAAGTCGATCAAGTCCTACGGGCTCTAGGTGTGTCCTGTAGGTATTTCTGATCTGAAAACTCTCGGTTGAATAGTGGTTTAGGTTACTTCCATTGTTCAGAACAATATCAATTGTCCCAACCCACCAATTATAGCTGGTCACCCACCGGTTGAATTTTTAAATTATCTCTAGGGTCTCCCAAATGCACGCCATGAAGGTATTCCGCGTTTGTAAATATCGCAGTGTGTGAAACCTTTTTCAAACCTAAATGTGATTGGTGTGTATGATGTGTTTGGCAAAATACTGTATAAGTGGTATATTTCGCGCTACATTTATTTTCTCGCTTTTCGCGCAAAATGAGATTAGCGCGAAAACAAATGTACCGCGAAAATTAATGTGGATGTGTTGCAAATGGAATTCTATACACGGGCAATGTTCATATGCGCGAAAATAAAAACGCGCGAAATGGTCCAAAATTGGCTGAGCGCGAAAATTACTGAGCGCGGAAATATTGGCGTTTACAGTATTTTTTCGAGAGAATTACTTTCGGGCTTATACTTGCGAAACCTTGCAAATCAGAATGTGATTAAGAACTCCAAATTGATATCCATTGTGATAAAATTATTGTTTTTTGCCGATCAAAGTACCACGTTAAAATAAAGTTAGAATTACAAAGCATAGTACGCAGTAAATCAACAGATACAACTGATTTTGATATTTTCAAAAATGCAGTTTGCTTGTATTGTGCGTATCGCGTCGTGCAAACCCTCTATAGATAGTTTGCACGACGCGATACGCACCATAATACTTATACCTGGTATCTCTCTAAATCTATGATTCAGATATTTGGCAAGCTCTTTTAAACGTATATCGACAATGCAATGCCAATATATATCTGGTTCTAGTATAAGCAAATCTTTATACCGAATTTCAAAATAACAACCTTACAAAAGTCTCCGATTTCCAAATGACAATTGTGTATTTAAAGGGAGGCATGTAAATGAGTCGGCAATGTTTTGCCGTTATCTGCAATAATCCTCAAAATAAATGTACCTGTCGCTATCGTACAAAGACACATATTCTAAAAATAAACAACTTCATTTGTAAGTCCAAGAAATTTTTGATTGGATCTAAAATATACTTTGTCCAAGAATATAATTGCCAGTCTGACGTGTATAGCGGCAATTGTTTACCGATTTATTTACGTGCCTCTCTGACGAACCTATTATAAATTACAAAATATTGGACAAACAACTTGTATTGCTATTTCATATGATGTTATTGTACTCAGATTTGTTTATGAAATCATTGCCGGCAAACAAGCAACTCCTGAGAACATCTGTGGTTTAGATTATTTGTTACTTGCAATATCCAGCAAGTCGACAAGGAACTAACTGCTAATTGTCTCGTGCAAACCCGTACGAGAATCAGGAGCTGATTCGAACAGCAATGGTGCTTATGTGGGCTGATCAAGGTTTAGCGCTAGAGGTTGTTGCAGAATCTGAAATGATGCTTGATGTTGAATGGACCTAATAAAGCGGTCAGCGAATACCTTTAAAGTGCGCTGAGGCCGCACTTTAAATCCCTGTATAAGTATTTCATTTTAATTTTCAAAATAAATGTCTCTGTCTTCGTAATTTATTTTACGGATAAATATCACTTACAAAATAAGACACAATGTTGTCCTACAGTGCTTCACAACAACATCTGAAGGTTGCGAAAATAGTCTAAACAGATGAGGATTGATTCGGATTTGAATTCCGTATTGATTATCACCTAGTTAGGGACGCACCATTATATATCCAAAGGTAGGAAGATGGAGAAAGGGTTTGATTTTTTTACTGTTGTATATTTTGGTGTGTTTTTACCTTCTTTGTAACTATATTGAATAATTCAATACTAGTGATTACAGGGGGTATTTTCTCTGAATTCAAGGAGGGACTGTTTTTATCCGAAAATGTCCTTCCACTTCGGACTTCTAATGGTGCGTCCCCTACTTTGTTGTAAACTACTTTCTAATACTATATGGTAAAGCAAAATGGTTTAATTCATATTTCAGTCGTATTGATATTGATTAATGCTGACTAATATTGAAATTAGAGTGATTCTTTGCGGACATGACCTCCTTTCACAATTCTGATGTCAGACGAATGCCCCAATATTTGATTTTGAGCTTTGTTTTTAAGGTGACTTTTACAACCAGACTGACGGACTGACCTTGGGTTTCCCGATCTGATGGAATCCTTTAAACGGGAAGACTTCAGGACTGCGCTTGAACATCATAGCATTTGACTACATATTCTACGTTATTGAGGGTGGACATATGGAGTTTTCTCTATTTATTTGACAATTACTGCAAGGTAGTTTTGGCGTTTTTATACTTGCGAGGAAAAGACCGATGGCCACATCTTTCCTTGATATTCTTGTTAAAAAGAAACCTCATTTGGCTCTAGAGACAACTGTATAGGTCTACAATAGGTATACTGATCAGTACCTCGATTTTTCTTATTTCATCACTCCTTATAAGCCTTGGTGACTTAACCTCGCGACAACCATTAACAAACACATCTGACAAACCCGAGTCAAACGCAACAATCACCTAGCAATATGAAGGTGGATACGTATTCACATCAAGATTATCCGATATCTTCGGATGAACCATAAGACTCGGACCGAAAAAACCCTCTAAATTAAACCTATCCTTGTGGAACCTGTGACCAAGTCTACACTGTATGGCGCTATATAGACCACTGGTAGGACCCTAAAGAATCGGACCATAAACACCATAACAATACCGACTGCACACGAACAATTACGCTGTTGCTGAACAAATGCGGACCCACTAACTTGAAAACGATTAAGACAATACCAAAATCATGGACATTGAAAACTGACAGCTAGGTTCAAAAGGAAGTTCATAATAATCTTAGCATTATAAGTAGCAATTTCAAAGGGACAAAGTGTAGATACCCATACTGAGTGAAACGTCTTCTTCAAACACAATTACCTCATGACTGTTACTTGACAAATACTTCTCATCTTTTCTTTTTTTGACAAATTGACCTTTCTTCCCCTTTAGCATGTTTTGTTTGATATTTTGAATGCTTCTCTCATCTTTCAAATTTATTTCAGAGTCATGTTTATCTTACGAACATCATGTCTTTAGTATTCCTCTACTTCCTGCTGGACACTAAATATCTTAGTGCATTAGATGCAACAATCTTAAATTCTAATCAGCTCAGAAACGCTGCTGAAGACTAAATGTCGAACAGCTCAGGGCCCATTTTCATCACACACTGGTAACTTGACAAGTAGAATACAGTTAAGTTGCCAACATCAAGAAGCAGGTTTTCATGAACCCAGTGCCCTTTAATATAGATGCCAAGAAAAATGTTAACTTTTGAAGTACTTGCCAACTTGTTTATATTGCTGTGTAAATCTGAAGAGTAAAACGTAAACATAAATTAGCTGCCTGATGTTGGAACGTTGGAGGAAGGACATGGTAAGCCGAATCGTAAGCATGGTCAAGTTCAAGGAAAGAAACAATTCTTATGATCTATCAGATAATAATAATAATAATAATAATAATAAATCCGCCATTTATACGCCAGTGGATACAAAGCGCTGGTCATAACAATGGAATCGTCAGAGCCATTTCGCCTTAAACTAAGTCATTTGCGGTCAATGACCAAAGGCACAGACCTATCAGCGCTTAAGTTGTGATATTCCTCCCTAAACAGCTCCCCAATACGCTTGGTCGACGAGGCAAGTGTGATAAAGTGATTTGCCTAGGTTCATAACACGTTGGCACTAGCGGGGCTCGAACTCACAACCTTCTGATCATTAGTCCTGCTCAATTCCGCTAGACCACACGTGACATGCAAAGTGTGTATAAGCAAAAACAACCCCAGTTAATTGACTTTTATCAATAGCTCCGGTATGATAAAGGTTAACAAAATAGAAAACTTGATATAGGCAACAGTAAGTGTAGATTTCAACTGTCAACTTAGGGCACTAAAAATTTGACATATAAACAATATGACAACGTATAGCATGCAAAATGAGAGTTTTGCTGACCGATCTGACATAGCGGTATTACACGAGAGCTCTGAGATGAATCGATTTAGATGCTTGTAGATCTGTATCAATCTAGTCCCATTGTGTGGTTCATGTAAGAGCCTCACGTGTAGTGAGTACGTTGGAGGAAAAATACAAACAAGACAATAATGTATACAAGACAATCATTGACGTATTTATATGTTCTACCCGAGAGATCCTCACTACATGATTTAAGGTGACGAATAGGACTGACGAAATTTTATCGATTTCCATGACATAGAGTTGCCCGGAATACTTTACGAGGTACAAAGAAACAGGTAAACGATTTTTTGTTGACTGTCATGACTACGTTGATGAATATCACGGAGAATTATGACTTGACCGAGTGGATGAAACATTAAACCACTGTACTAGACACTGCACAAAACAAGACCCTTGACGGTGACTGTGTCCATAGCGACAATTTTGACACCTTTGGTCCCTATACATAAAACAGGACTTGAAATGAAATGTGAAGAATATCACTTTTTGGGAAGAATCTAGTAATAATTCATGTTTTTGTTTAAAGATTTGTACTGAAACTTAACTATATGATGTATTTTTATGTTTTAGAACATTGTTATCGTTTAAGAGAACAAAAATAGTTTAATCTGGAATTAACTTAGTTCCGGAATAAACCATATTTTGTTCTTCTGGAAAAAATGTAAGTGTTCCAAAACAAACAAATGGTAAAATTATAGATCCAAAAACCAAACTGGTATCAATGATGATTTATTTCAATTAGCATTATTGACACAATACCTCATTTTAACATGTACTCTTTAAATGTAAACGAGTGACAATTCCACTCCCCAAAAGAGTGACATTCTTGTAAACCATTGAAAAAGAAATGGTTTTGTACACTCTTAGAAAGCCAGATCAAATATGAGACAAAAAGGATCAATTAAGGATCAAACTGATCAAAAAATAAGGATCACAATTCTTGATCCGAAAAAAGGATCAAATATATCTTATAAAAAAAGATCTGCCTAAAAATATCTCACTGAAGTGACCCTAGCAGGGTTTGAACCCATGCCTCACGTACACCATGTAATTACGAGACCATCGCTCTAACCACTCGGCCACGGGACAGGCAGCTGTCAAGTGTGGTGAAACCATCGTATTTATACCATTCCCGGCTATGTAGTGGATATGGGGTGTACTCAAATATGAGACAAAAGATCAC
>JXSR01S021380.1:125457-138599 GCA_000969725.1 Ophiothrix spiculata
AGTAAAAAAATTACTCAACGGTCACAGCTCATTGCTGAGTAAAATCTTACTCAACATTGAGTAAAATCTTGCTCGGTTGAGTCAATACTACCCAACGTTGAGCACATCTTACTCAATGTTGAGTTAAGTTTTCCCAACGTTGAGTACGATTTTACTCAACAAAATGAGCTGTGACCGTTGAGTAAATTTTTACTCAACAAGAGTAAAAACAAAATTAAGGTTGTAAATGAGAATCACGTAGTTCGGATTTCCTCCTGAGTCGACCTCACGCGGATGTAAATTTAAAACAGTACTGCTTTTTGATTGTCCGTATTTGTAGTGGTTGCTCGACAGAAAATTAAACAAGCTGACTCGCAATTATTTTGGGTGCTTAAATAACCAAAAGTAATCATTACCTGTCTCCTTGGAATGTGTCAAAGATGGTGGTATCCATCAGGAATCGAACCCGGGACCTCTTGCACCCAAATTGTATGTCTATCTATTTACCAAGCTACCCTGTCTATTGCGAATTTGGGCTATTTTACTGTTTTTTGTAGATTTTGTGAGCTTAGTCTGAACCGAATACAACTGAACCAGTGCTTCTGTAATAATAATTTGGATTTATCGACGCCTTATGTTGCCATCAACAACAAGGTGCATTACAAAATATGAAAGGTTAAACATACAATATCAAGAATATCAACAAAGCTAAAAAGATTTTTTGTAAGCTCATACCACATGTGCCGGTGTAATGAAATACAGCGTCCGTGTGACTGAAATGTCCTAGCTACTATTAAATCGTGTAGAACGTACTTGTACATGTGCGATCAATACATCATCGATTGCGACTTATTCCGTGTAGTTCAATTCGACCCGGATTCATGATTATGGCGGACACTCAGTCTCATTACACCGGTCACATTGAGCAGATAAAACAGCAATGTGATGCGGCATAAAAATACAGTTGTTCAAACATTTACAATAAAAAAACATTTAGAATATGCACATGTACGTGTAAATAACAAGAAATTACCTTACCTTGTTTCCACCGCTGTCGTTCTTAATATATTGAAGTTGATTGCTCGCCATGCCGACTTTTACCCTGAATTCTGCAACCCAATTGTTCAATGCATTCCCCTGCGTTTGTAAACCTGTGACTACAAATGGTTCCTCTATTTCTACCTGGATCCAGAGACTACCATCATGTCCATTGCTGCTCCAGTAAGATGACGAGCCCAGCCTTGCTCTATAAGCCTCATTCCACTCATTCCATGAGGATGCTGTAATACGATCATCTGGTATTATTGAATTATCACTCATACCGAGAGGTACAACAGAGGTGCATTCTGTAGGAAAAATGAAAAAGGTTTTTCGCTTGTTGTACAACAGAAATGACTTTTAGCGCCATCAGATTGTAACGACAATGGAACAAATATGATTGCCTCCTCCTGTGTGGTTGTTATAACGATAAAAAGGTTAAGGCAAAGGGTATTGTCTGTTCTTCTTCTTCTTTTTCTTCTTCCCCTTCTCCTCCTCCTCCTCCTCCTATTCCTACACAGTAAAAAAACAATTACTCATATCGTGGTAAAAAGGGAACTCGCGCCTTCTGTGTAAACTTAACCTTTACTAAAATGGTAAACAATTGCCCTGTTTTTGGTAATAAACTACCATCGGCATGGTAAACCATGGTAAACATGGCAAGCCATGGTAAACTTTTACCACTGCCGATGGTAGTTTATTACCAAAAACAGGGCAATTGTTTACCATTTTAGTAGAGGTTAAGTTCACACAGAAGACGCGAGTTCCCTTTTTACCACGATATGAGTAATTATTTTTTACTGTGTACTTCTCTTTCTCTTTCTTCTTCTTCTTTTCTTTCGACCAATCTCTAATATAGAGGGTTTGCACAACGCGATACGCATACTGTTTTCTTCACCATGGGGACAGAGTAGTTCGTGATGTAAATAAGACATCAAAATCGACTGTAACTGTTGATATTTATTATGTTATGACTTGAAATTCAAACTTAATGTACGTGAGAGCATTTTTGGCAAGTTTATTTTTTGAGACAATTCAATAAATTAAACCATGAAAACTAATTTTAACAATTTAAGGATTTTCATTTCTTGTAACAGTGCATTTTTGTCAAAAAAATAATTATTGAACCCATTAGACAACGCTGCGCTGAAAAATATCAGAGAGGAACACACAGGTATGTATCTTACTCAAGGATACTACATATGCCACTCAGCGGATTCGAACCCACGATTCTCAGTAAACAATGATCAAAGTACCGGACTTATACCCGCTAAACCAAGCATGTCCCCCTATTGATTTGTCGATAACAATAACGGTGGTCACGACCCGTCGAAGTTACACGTACGTGCTGTCTGCGTGCAAAAAAACGTTGGTAAAACCGTGCCACACGTACGTTGCAGATACGATCAATTGTTGGCTACGCTGCCGATCAAATATCGATACTGTCTGCATATGCTCGGTACCGACAACGTATGATGCGCAACGTGCGTTTTTGCCATTTTGCCTTCAGCCACTTGTTAAGCGGATGAGTCACGTGTTGGGTTAATTATCATAAATATAACGTAAATACTTTCGCAGAGTATACAAAGGGAGATTATAACCCTAACTACACATTGGTGAATGTTACGAGATGAACACCTGACCATTGACCTCTGACATCAGTAGGTGATTACTTACCATAAACCGTGATCACAAATGAGTCTGTAACCGTGTTTCCTGCAGGATCTGTCACAGTGTATGTCACGGTCGTGGCACCGACTAAAAACAAATCACCAGAGTTGTGACTTGATGAAAGGGCCACTAAACCAGAATTATCATTCGCAGTTGGCGCTGTCCATGTTACTATTCTATTGGTATTAGCTGTGATTTTGATCAAGTCGTCCACCATACCAGATAGCGTCGGATTTTCATTATCTGTCGGAATAATGTTTATATAAGGATATAATATTATTTTGATAATCAACAGCGCTATTCGCTTGATTTTAGGTGCCGTGATGTTGTTTTAATACTAACCAGAACATATGGAACCAAGTAGTAAACATGAAACTTTAAGGACTGTATACTGTATTATTACCAAAATAACATTGAAAAGGTGTTGGAAATCGGAAAGTGAGAAAAGCTGATTTTCAAAATCAAATTTGACCAATTTGGGGACATTAAGTCTTGATTTCCGTCTGACAGTATACACATTGAAATGAAGCTATCAAACAACCGATATATCTAAAAAACAAAGTGAACAACTGACCTTCAATGGTGATTGTAAATGAAGAGGTGACTCGATTTCCCCCTGCATCGGTTGCCGTGAATGTGACCGTTGTTACACCTATAGAGAACGCGCCACCAGATTCATGACTGGATGTCAGGGTCACTACACCAGAATTGTCACTGGCTGTAGGGGATGTCCAGTTCAATACTGCAGTTGCAGAAAAATTGTCTGTATCTCGTGTGACATCAGTAGGTATACTGGATATAGACGGATTTTCATTGTCTACACGAGCAACATGTTATAAAGAGAAAATATTACAACTGTTATTCGGCTCTTTATATCTCAGATATGTAATATTGGTTGTTTAAAACTTTTCGTGATTTTTATGCAGCCCTGTGAAATCATTGACGAGTTGTGTAAAATGTTTGTTGTTTAGTCAGAATTACCGCCAAATTAAAAGTCTACACAACAGCTGTGTAAAAATCAAATCATGTAACATAATAATTACCGCAAAATTGAAGTTTACACAACAGTTGCGTAAAATATCAAGTCATGTGGTGTTAACAGCCAATGATCGGAAAGCATGTTACGACGTAATTTTCATAATTCAAGATGGCAGTTTTTGCACGATCAGGGAGCAGCGGAGAATGTTATCAAACATTTCGCTGGTAAGTGTACATGATTCAGATTTGTATTATTCTCCGTTCATGCAAATGTTTGCTGGGCATAATCTGGTAGCAATTATTTGATCTGTGCTTGTTTGAAATGATGAAACTTCAAACTTATAAGCTTACTATATTGATATATGCCGTGCAGTTAAGCTTATAGTTTGATCGGCATTTAGTGCTCATGTTTTTGTAAAAAATATAATTTTTGGTAAAAAAAAAACGATGTTCGGGGTAAAAACCCGCTTCTAAAAATGTATACTTTTATATGGTTTATACAATAAGTATGAAAAATAGAGTACAAAAACCGTTTATGGTAGTCGATGGTGTACCCAGCCTTAAATGCACTGCTATTTGATCACAAAAACAAAATGGGAAATTTTAAAAAAAAGTCAACTCTATCGACATACCACATAGAACATGTTGAAATGTCCTTTATGAATATTTTAAGTTGCGTAAAACAAACCTTCAACAGTGATGGTAAATGAAGCCGCGACTTGATTGCCCCCTGCATCTGTTGCTGTGAATGTAACCGTTGTGTTTCCCACACGGAAAGCGTCTCCAGATTCATGACTCGATGCCAGGGTCACTACACCAGTATTGTCACTTGCTGATGGGGATGACCACTCCACTATAGCAGTGCCCAAACCTTGGTCTGTATCTTGTATAAAATGAGTGGGCATACTTAATATAGACGGGTCTTCTTTGTCTGTACGAGCATGATGAGCGTAATGTAAAATATGACAGAAATGTAAATTTAATTTTTCACGGAATATTTTGTTTCATCGTACTTCTATTTGATCACGAGAAACGAAACCATTACTTGGCAAATTTCTACTTTCAAAGTCAACTTCAATATAAAAGGATACCTGAAGCTTGTTGGCTCACCCCCCCCCCCCAAAAAAAAAAAAAAAAGAAAAAGAAAAAGAAAAAGAGGGGGACTTTTGAAAAATATATCAATTTCGATTTTTATTTTTCAATTTTAAAATGACACCCTACTTGTTGAAATTAATGAAGGCGATCAAATTATACAATTGATCTTTGCTGGAAATTCTTATTCTTTTCTTTATCTATTGACATATGTGTACCGCCACGGCAAAAGGGTCCAGTTGTCGACTCCTACATGTTGTTCATTGTAGCATATCTGATGTATACAAATACCATACATTAGATATGCTACAAGGAGCAATATGTACGAGCCGACAACTGGACCCTTTTGCCGCGGCGGTACACATATTTGATATCTATTATCACAAGTTTATTGAAAAGTGTTCCGTCAAAAGTCCTTGTCAGAAATAGCCACCACAATTATCAAACATACCGCGTTGAACATGTTGTTATGATGAAAATGACAATAGTTATTATTTTAAGTTGCATTAAACAGACCTTCAACGATGATAGTAAATGAAGCCGTGACTTGGTTGCCCGCTGCATCTGTTGCCGTAAATGTGACCGTTGTGTTTCCCACAGGGAACACGCCACCAGATTCATGACTCGAAGTGAGGGTCACTACACCAGAATTGTCACTTGCTGTAGGAGAAGGCCACGTCACTAAAGCAGTTGTCAAACCAATGTCTGTATCTCGTGTAAAATGAGTGGGCATACTTGATATAGACGGGTCTTCATTGTCTGTACGAGCGTGGTGCAATAAAGGAACAAAATGGCAGAAATGTACATATAATTTTGCATGGGATATTTTATTTTATCATACTTCTATTTGATCACGAAAAACGAACTCGTTACTTGCATATTTATACTTTTAAAGTCAGCTTTATCAATATGAAATGATACCTGGGGCTTGATTGTGATTGCTCACCCATAAGAGAAGGGACTTTGCAGGAAGATTTTCGTTGTGTCGGCGTACTTTTGTCACGCTCGGGTGGCTAAAAATATGCAGACGCATGGATTCATCGTTGTTGATTCGCGATGAACAACTCCGTTGCGTGTTTGAATACCTAAATTGAACATGTTGTAATGATGAAAATAACAATATTTATTTTAAGTTGCGTTAACAGACCTTCAACTGTGATGGAAAATGAAGCCGTGACTTGATTTCCTGCTTTGTCTGTTGCTGTGAATGTAACCGTTGTATCACCCATAATGAACGTGTCACCTGATTTATGGCTCGATGTCAGGGTCACTACACCAGAATTGTCACTTGCTGTAGGAGATGTCCACGTCACAATTGCAGTTGCAGAACCACTGTCTGTATCATGTGTAACGTCAACAGGTGTATTTGATATAGATGGATTTTCAAAGTCTGTGTGAGCATAAAGCAATATATTTTAAGGGAAATGATTCTTTTTTGTATCCGCTAATTATTGTGAAACGCAATAACGTATTGAACACCTGTTTCAATTTTGTTTTAGAAGATGAAAACACTTGGATGATTGGATATGTTTGAACACACATTCAAACTCAAATTTATACAATATGAAATATATATATTTTTGTTTTTAAGACTGTTAAAATAAATTAATAACATGGTAAAATTATTTTATGTTCTGCGAGTGGTTCTACATTCAATAAACAGAAAACATTGTAAAAACTGATAGCGATTTACGTTCTATTATCTTTGTATGGTCAATCGTGACCACGTGGCTAGCAATATGCTGTGAATCACAGCGATGTATACAATTTTTCAAGAATTATTGGTTTTTAAATGAATACTTGAAGGAAACGTACGAAAAAGAAAATAGAATTCCAAAATACCAGAGGGTTCGAACCAAAGATCTTAGTGTTGCAAGGCGATCCCTTTATCAATGGGCTATGGGAGGTTGATGCATCACACGTATTTATTTTAATAGTTTGTTCATGGCATTAAAAACTATGTAAACAAACGCTAAGAAAACATAATATGACCAAGAAAATCATACCCCTGCATCAATTTTGTTTTACACCTCACATATGCAAGATTTTAATAGGACTTCAATGAAAATGTTTAGGTTTTCTGATGTAGTAATCGGCATAAATATATAATTCTCGTGAACGGAGATTTTCCGATGAATTTTCGATCAATTGTGTGGGTAATGTGATGAAAACATTGAATTGTAATATTACATATTTATTTTCAAAAACGTCAATTGTTATATGTTTTAAACATATTTCTTCCTCGATATGCATAACAATATTTCCAGACTCATAAATATTAACAGAAGTCATCAAGTATACGGTACATTGATAATTTGCCATGAGTAGTATCTCTACATCTATAATGATACTCAGTAAAGTTGTCAAAAGACAGTATCTGACTGAAATGTAAACAGACGTCATACAAAAAGTACAATACCAAAACATAAATTTTGATAATACTACAATGTTTTAAAAAACGACTACAGGCGAATTACCGGCAGCCAACCCTTAGGACGAGAGGTACCCTAAGAACCTATAATATTTAAGGGTAAAGAGAATCCAACTGCTCAGGAAAATGAGAATCCTAACTATTTTTTAATCATGAAAAGATAAATAGTTTCCACTGTCTTTGCGGGGACTCGAACCATGGATTATAACAGGGGTTAGTCATACATTACGAAGCGAGGGATCTGCCACTGAGCTATCAAGGCAGCGCTGAGATCGTGAACTAAAATCTAAAATATAAACCTTAGAATGTCGTATTTTTTTGTTTACATAATTTTTCCTCATTGGAATGCTCAATGTGTAAGTAAAATATGCAAATGCGTATATCAGACATAATGTAGATAATGTAAATACTTAAAACAGGCAATTCACAGCTCAAACACGGCGAACTCACGAGTCGTAATTCACGTCCGGATTTTCGGGCAAAACAACGCGGGTTTGTTACATAATCATTCAAAATCAACTCAGCATAAATTTATAAAATATTGTTTGTAATTCAATAAGAAGTATCAAGCCTATAATCTGTCATTTTTTTATTGGGGGGGGGGGGAAGGTCTCCCTTGCCCCGTGCTGGCTACGCCACTAAACCGGAGCCTTCCCTTAGGGCGAAGGATAGATACACTAAGAGCATACAAAATAACATTTACATACTGAGTATTACAAAGACCAGTTTTGAATGATTCCAATTTGAAATTTGGTGGGATCAAGATGAGTGGATGGTAAGCTATTCCAGTCTAGAATAGTGCGCGGAAAGAAGCTGAATTTGTAAGCATTTGTATAATGGGCCATGACGCCTAATATAGATGAATAGAATTGACGGGTTTGCGATGCGAGCGGTCTCCGGATATAATCGGGTATTGGTACAGCAATTGCCTTATTTTGAATTTTGAACATTATGACGAGACGTGTGTTTCTTTGGCGTCGTTCAAGGGATGGCTAATTTAATTTATATAGGAGCTGACAGACAGTGCCCTCTGATTTCTGGTAATTGTTGGAAACAAAACGAGCAGCCCTCCTTTGCAACATTCCTAACCTTTGAATAAATATCATTTGTGGTATGGGGATCCCATACAACACTAGCATATTCTAGGATGGGACGTACGAATGCAAAGTACATTTGTTGTTTAATAGATGAGGGACATCGCCACAAATTACGACAGATAAGGGATCTGTATATTTGCTTTCATTATTATGTTGTTATTATGCTCAGTCTATTTAAGATTGAATGTTAAGGGTTAAGTCCCTAAATGGGTACCGTTTGGCTGAACGTCATCTTTCTTGCAAGTTTTTACCTACTTACACATATCAGAAAATCTCAGTTTTTGGCGTACATATGGAATAGAGTCTTTAGTTTATACATGCAACTTTACTTGTGATTTTACGTCCATTATTAAGGTCAAAATTACGTCAATAGACTACTTCGAAAAATTGACGCCTATTTCGCCGAAACCTCATGATTTTATGATGTTGGAACGATTCGACTGTTTTCAAATTTAACAGATTGTAGGTTTGATACATTTTATTGAATTACAAATAACATTTTATGAATATGTTGTGTTGATTTTGAATGATAATGTAACAAACCAGAGTTGACTCTGAGTTCGCCCTGTGAATTGTCTGTTTTTAGTATCTACATTATCTACATTTTGTCTGATATACGCATTCGCATAATTTACTCACAAATGGAGCATTCAAATGAGGCAAAAATTGAAATTTTTATGTAAACAAAAAAAATACGGCATTCTAATGTTTATGTTTTAGATTTTAGTTCACTGCATTGATAGCCTAGCGGTAGATCTCTCGCCTCGTAATGCATGACTAACCCCTGCCATAATCGATGGTTCGAGTCCCTGCAAATCCAATGGAAACTATTTATCTGTTCATGATTAAAAAATAGTTAGGATTCATATTTTCCAGAGCAGATGGAGGTCATCAACCCTTAACACTATTTAAATGATCGTTTTCCATTGTTTAGTTATAAATTAGAGGACTCTTTCTAGTTGTTTTGCGGAGAATGTTACATTTAGCCGTGTTAAAACACATTTGCCATTTTGCCGCCCAATCTGTGAGTGAGTTAAGATCTTTTTGAAGTAGGTCTATGTCATGCTGAGATTGCATCGCACGATATCATATAGATTGTTTGTAATTCTGGGCTGCTGCGACTTGACTGAACATTGTTCTAATTATCACGATCCTGCAGAAAACATGCTATGCCTCCAGATTTTCAATGCTAATTAAAAAATATAACCTAACGGGTAATTTGTTTTTATGAATAAAACTGCAATTACCGTATCAACTTATCATGGTGGCGACGCAATCACGATCACAAATTACATAATTGATTAGTTGCTATCTTTATATTCAATATATGAAACTTTACACCAAAAGGTACTGGGTTTATATTTTTATCTTACTTTATATTTTCTACACTCATAAAATAATATTAATAGAAATCACCAAGTATACGGTACATTGATTATTTGCCATGAATAATATAGATTATTATGGCATAGATAGTTCGTAATCTAGGCTGCTGTGACTTGACTGAGCATTGTTCTAATCATCACGATCTTGCCGAAAACAATGCTATGCATCCAGAGTTCAAATACTGATTTAACGGGTAATTTGTTTTTATGAATCAAATTGCAATTATCGTATCAACTTATTATGGTTGCGAGGCAATCACGATCACAAATTACATAATTGATTATTATTATTTTGCTATTTTTATCAATATATGACACTTTACGCCAAAAGATACCTTACGTTGGAGCTACAAGTGCTTATTTAGTTATGTGGAATGATGAAAATGACACCTCAAAAAACTTTATCTGATTTCCAGAAGTAAGCTGATTGTTTGTCAAAGGTTGTCAGGGAGTAAAAATATATTTGAGATAAGCCCCCATATTTTATGTTGATTGTCTACAAAATATACAAATGAATTTCATATTTCTGATCATTTGCTTGAAATGAAACTTTGCTGCTGTTTTGAAGTAAAGCACAAATAATTGTGAATATGTCAAAAAAACATTTCCACTAATTAAAGTGCACACAAGTTTATGTATGATCCGTTAGATTGGATCTTGAGGTGTTTATGTATAAACATCAAACAGAGTTGTTACTAAAATCTTTTCTGGTCCAGGTCTAATGGAACTCTTTTGATGAAAAAACTATCTAACACAGTAACTGTCAAATAATTTAGATATAAGTTTAATACAAATCTGTAAGAAACATTAACATGAGTTTTGTGGTATCTAGTATATGCAACAAGTATCTTAGTGGATAATTTGTTTTGAAGTTTGGGCATGTCTTGTTTTTTGTATGTGTTTTTAGGCCCTACTTTGGGGATGGTCCATCGTTTAGGCCTTTCTTTGCCTTTTTCCACCTCCTCAATATCATTCTTTTGTTGTATGGTATGTATAATGTTATTTGCTCTTGTACTGTTCAGTGTATTTGAGTGTGATATGTTGTGTGAAATTGGAATAAATTTTGACAAAATTACGACCTTGACATGTATGTTTCACCTGTAACGCAAAATGAAATTTGCTGCTTTTACGGCTGGCTTGAGATGAACCGTCGCGTATGATATTTGAATAGTAATAATTAGAAATCAAAGCATATGCGCCGCGTTGTTTGCCTGAAAAAAAAATTACCTTTCCTTCTTTTATCACGCAATTAGCAATTAGCACATTATATATAATCTTATATTTAATTTGGTTATTTGATTTTAATTTACGTTTTGATATTGAACTGCAATGTATATAATTCAGATTATAAAGATATTCAGTGTGACGTTCAAAGGCTCAATTGCTTGTCCCCTTTTATCTATATTATACGTAAACTATATTCCATACGTCTAGTGTACTTGATTGTGCATACTGATTGGTTTGTGCACACTACATACCGATTGGTTTGATTTGAGCCAGTCAATAGTATTTTACTATTTCCCTCTCAAAACATAATAGATATCTGAAAAAAACTATTAACTGCCTTTCAATTCTGGCTATGGTACAACACTATTTCCCCTCGGTATTTTTGAGACTATAATCAGTATTGTTTTCTGTCTCGGGAAATAGTATATAGTGTCAAGATTACCCTTAAATATTATGTTTTTTGCTGATGACAACACTATACTCATTATGACATTTTGGCATGTACCTATGTACAAAATTATTGCTGATAACATCAACCTCGCCAACAAAGAGCATAAAGTATTTTCAAATTGGTTAAAAGTGAATGAATTGTTTATCAATGATTCAAAGAATACAATCCTTAGTATCTGAAACCAAGAATAGACTTACCGCATTCATAATGTCTCTGTAACAGATCGTCCAATATCGCTGGGATCCAGTTACTCCGATTCAAGAGAGGATACGGTTCATCAATGAACCATGGTTCTGCATCATCGCCTTTCAATTTCGAACAAGCATGGCCTTTGAAAATGCCTGCAGATACTAGTCCTTGGCAGAAGCAACGTTCTATCCGAGGAACAGCCCATCGTAGTTTATCAGTCGCTTGATCAAATCGTTCTTCAATAGTGCAGATGTGTCCAATTATTACTAAAAAATAGAAATCTGAAAAAGAAAGAGAAACTGTATGCTCATTGCCAGTAATTTCTAATAAAGATATAACAGGCTGACGTCAAAGTTTTTAATAAACTTCAGCAAATTGCATTATTATTCATGCAAGGGAGAGACTTTTTTGACAGAAACAAGTGCCGTGGTGTAATGTTCAATTTGCGTTATTTCTTTTAAAATGAACGTTCATCTTAAAAAAGTGCATAGTGCACTTCAATAACTTGAAAAAGATTCAATTTCTGCGATTTTTTTGTTTGTTTGCTTTTTTTAAATCAAAACATTTTAATGAGTATTTTACAGATTTCTTTACACTGATAACGTTGAAAAATCTGCAGACGTAAATGATAAAAGTAATTGCTTACGTACCAGAAAATAACCAAACAAGGAAAAGCTGTCGAATCCTCTTTATAGAGTTCATGGCTAAGTAACTGTGATAACTTGGACTTGATTCAAGTAAATCGTCTTTCAAGAGCTTTCCTGTAATGAAATACAGGGTCAGTGGTTGTCTTGACAGTCTGATGATGCGAATACTTCTGAATAATTAAATACAATGATGACAATTATAAGACGTTGCACGATTCTTTTCAATTTGCAATTAATTTGATCACGCACAGAAATACTATCATCAATGTGTCCTTTTTAGACTGTGACATTTGGACAAAGATACATGTAGGATGAATTAAAATACTGGTCAGCCAACCAAACCACACGTGACGTTATTCGAAAACAATGTAATAAATATCAACAAGCGATTGCTTGTGAAAACTTATTTTCTTAGAATATAAACACAAAATGTAAAACAAATGGCTTTGAGGTGACACAGATAATGTTTTTTCTGTGCAAATAGACACCTTCCCTTTGAATAAATGTCATACGGTTACGGAGTTATGCTCGTTTCTGTGACGTATTTAAAATCCAATATGACCGCCGTTTCCATGGCAACGGCGGTAAAAATAATCTATTTAACAATGAATTTCAACTTGTGAACTTCAGATGGATAAGTTGTTTTCAGCTTAAATTTGTTAAAATTTACAAGAAGTCCTTTTTAAACTAAATTAGAGAATCCCCTTAGATAAGTAAGACTGGACTGCAATTCCTAGCAAAGCATTTGACACAAGCGAAATAGGGCGATATATTGGGGCGAGAGATGACTATTTTATGTAGGAGTTTGACCAGCGAGGATGTTACACCAGGCAAAGCAAGGCATAAGTTCTTCACAAGTAGAATTAAGTATCAAGTTCAAGTTTAAAGTTTATTATATTTCATATAAAACATAGAACGAATACACAAGATGGAGGAGGTACAACAAAACGAAAAAAA
>JXSR01S021381.1:22024-46987 GCA_000969725.1 Ophiothrix spiculata
TTGTTTTCAGCCAGTTTTTGTTACTATTTTCAGCTTTTTTCAGCTCTTATTATCACCTGACTCTCACACCCCTGGTTGCACCCCTTCCAAACTCATAATTAACAACAAAACAAAATGGTAACATATATAAGCAAGTAAGAATACATTTAGCCATCATATGAATATTCTACCTCTTAACACTTTAGGTGCATAAGGAGGGGTCCACTTGACCCAGGATTTTGATTTTGGTCATGCTATGTACCAAAATGCAATCCCGATAAAGCTGTTTTATGTAATTGTCAAGAGAGTGGTAGCGCATGTTTTGTTGCAAAAATCCAAGTAAGGTTGTTTTTGAGTTAATTAGTAATAGATAAAATTATGGCACTGGTCAAAATTTATTTTGTCACTAAAACTTTACTAAATAACATTTTAAAATTTTTATTACAGCATTGCATTTGTAATATTCTCCTTCAATGAAAAATTCCTTTGGGAAAACAGTTTTCACATTTTTTGTGGGAAAATTTCCTTAAAAAGTGACAATTTAACATCAGTTTGTATTCTGGCTGTCATTTTGAAACAGAGTGACAGATTTTCAAATTTCTTGTTTTATATGAATTGTGTTGCATTGGTGTGTCCTTCACTAAATCCTGGGTCCAAATGGACAATCGCATATGCTTACATAAGTGCAATTATGTATAAGATTTAATTATATCAAATATGTGACCATCCAGCCCCTACGAGCCGTAAGTCAACAAACTGCATTTTGCGCTTCAGCTGAAAACACATGCAAAGGTTGCAATTTGGTGAAATTGGTATTTTTTGCAGATTCACAATATTTATGCATTCTTCCAAACATCTGCAAAGTATTTTTTTGAAAATTTTAACGCAAGTATGAAAAAATTCACTTCTTAACCATCTTCACTTCTTGACCATCAATAGAAAAGTATTGCCTACTCTTTACTTTTGTGAATGCTTTTATCTCAGTTTCATGTTTTACTCGATGACCAAATATGACGGACCATAAATTGACTCGTGGATATCGGATAAAGTTCATTGAGGTGTCATTTTAAACCTTATGACATGGACTTCGCAGGTATTTAATAAAGTGACAATTACCAGGGGCCGACTTTACAGGTTATTTCAACTGGACAGTCACATATGTCAAATTCATGTTCAGAAATTTAGAGTGAATGATAACTGGAATATTGTTTCAGAGTAAAGCAGCCCTCTATTATCCTATAAAAAATGTTTTGTCTCACATACCTTGCATGCATAAGTATTTATGGAGTCACTTTTGCCAATTTTTTTCCTACAAGATGAGCCCTTTTTATATTTGCCAGAAAAAATACAAATTTGGTCGCCCAGCAGAAAAAAGGGTGCCTATAAAAAACCAATTCAGCCTTTAACTCTTCTCTGAGATGCAAAGTAAAACCTAGTTAGTAAAAACCCAATTGGCACAGGGTTTTGAGACAAACAATCATTTTTAAAACCTTATGCTTTTATTAAAGAGAAGAGTTAAGTGCAGGATTAATTTTTATAGGCATTTTCCCACTGACTCCCTTTCTTTTGGATTTTATTTCAGATTCTCTATCTATATATTCAATACAATTGGCAAACATATCCCCACAGTTATGTCACATTTTCTTTTTGAAAATCCAACAGATGATTATATCTTATAAGAAGACAAAAATGTACACCCAAGATATATTTGTATGACAAAATTTGATGAAATCATTACAAATCACAAGACAAATCTTGACTTTCCTAATGTTACATAAAATAAAGAATTAAATAAAACACTAAATATAAATTTTTGATTTTGAAAATGTTAAGGGATGTGAGACAGACAATCAATTTATTTAGCCTATAGCAAAGCTATTTTCTAATTTTCCAAAAAGGATGTGAGACTAACCTTAAATAGATTTGGCCTTATTGTAAAATACTTTTATTAATTTTGATTAATTTAAAAAATTGTTTGATTGGCTTATATTGCCTGACCATATTTTTAATGCTAATACAAAATATTTTTATTTTCTTCTATGAGACTTCAAAAACCTGTAAAATAAACATTTTCAAGAGCTCTTGATGTCTGCTCTGAGCTGGCAAATACTATCTGGTGTCACAGATAGTACGGTATGTATGTGAGTTTGTATATATGTTTTGAAGATTTAAAAATAAATCAAATTTACCTACCCTATTTTTTGTTAAATGATTAGTTACTAGTATATATATAAGCAGCTATGATGCATATACAATGTTGGATTTGGATTGTAAATTAGTATTTCATCACACTATCAATAGGAGATCAGTGTTCATTGTAACATTCTTTCTAAACATGTACACATGAACCCCACCAAGCTATTGTTTTTCATTCATATAATGAACTAACGCCCATATGATTTCAATATTTCATGTTAAAATTCATAAATCGATTATTCAATAATCATCAATACACCATGCTATGAGGGAGTGGTAAGGGAAAAGCCCAAACTGCAGGGGGTTTTGACATCAGTGCCAAACCGAGATAAAACTATTTTTGTGATTGTCAACAAATTATCTTTTTCCTAGTTGATTGACCTTAACCCTTTGAACCTGATGGGCCAGTATACTGGCTCACGTGTACATGTACCGTATACCCGATGAGCCGGTTTACCGGCTTTTAGGTCACTTGTCATAAACTTGATGTGGCTGTCAACAGGTATGGGTAGTTACAATTTTCAATGGTCTTATTAATATTGAAATACTTTGAACCCTTGGTTGATGGGTCATTTTGCTCTTATTTACTTGACAGAGGTGAACAATTCCTCATATTTTTGTAATTCTGATCACAATTTTCAACAAATATTGCTTCTACTGTAAAATGAAAAAGTAAAGCAAGGTAAATCAAAATCAAAGTAAGTTTAGGGGTTATATTGTGTTTTTTTACCTTTCGAGTTTGCCCGGGTCAGCGGTTACAGATACACATGGTTCAAAGGGTTAAAATTTACAAAGGTATAAGTATATAATCATGAAAGGTTTAGTATCACTCAATATCTTGTTAGGCGACAATATATTGTTTCCTTGTCACCTTTTGTTATAAATAAGGATTATGACAGTTCTTTTAATTTTTCCAAAACAGTAGTTTTGCCTCTAAAAATATGCATGCTAAAATAGGAGCCTACACCTTTAATATGACCTTTGATCTACCAGGTCACATTCAATCATTAATGTAATGTTGGTTAGCCTAGGATCATGCTGACCAAGGTTGGTTGTCCTACATCATTCCAGACAAACTAGCCATTATATGAACTTCTGTCAGGTCATTTTGAAAAATCCTGCAACCTTATAGCAGTGTCTGGTAAAACATCTAGAAATCACATTATCTAACAATTACAATATGATACACTTATGAAGTAGCATACAATCGCAAAGGATATTTAACGATCTATGGAAATGATTTAGAAATATAAACAAAAAATGGTTTACACTCATAAATATCTTAATATACCTGTAATTCAAAGAATATCAATTGTGGGGTGCATTCTTAGCATAAAAATTGAACTCTATTAGCCAATATATGCAAATGAACTCATTACACATAGCTAATAATAATAATAATAAAGGAACATTTATATAGCGCTCTAACAGAAATCACAGCGCTTAACAAAACAATAATATACAAAGGCAATAAACAAAATCTGTACAAAATCAGAGACACTACTTTGGAAACAAATGAGTTTTTAGCATACGTTTGAAAACAGAGACAGACGGCGCCTCTCTGATGCTGACCAGGGGCCCGTTTCATAAAGATTTGAATCAAGCGTACGTTTGATTTCAAACGTAAATTTGCATTGTATAAACCTATTTTACGCTTGATAAATCAAACGTACGCTTGATTCAAATCTTTATGAAACGGGGCCCGGAAGCTGGTTCCAAAGCCGGGGACTGCAAATTGGAAATGAATTGTCCCCAGCTTTTCGTTTAGAGCGTGGTACAGCAAGCCTGGTAGCATCAGACGAGGAGCGAAGTTGGCGTCTACCGTCTATGTTGCAATTCGGATCATTGTATAACTGTAAAAATACAAAGAGGCTAATCAGATCAAATATGCAAATGAGCTCATTAATATGTATATATGGCATCAACAATCACCCAAAACAGTTTTCCAGCACCAACATACCAATTAAGTGCCATCAAAATCAGACTTTGCTTTCTGGTCAAGGTTTACATTTCTATGATTATCAAATCAATATAAATAAAAGCTTATAAAAATGTTTAAATACCATTAACAGTTTGCAGGGGTAATACATTTTTTTACCACTGCCCAAATACCAAGTGCAATCAAAATTGCCAGATTGTCCATGTTTACCTTTTCGTTAATCAGCCTATCAGAACTAATGTGCAAATGAGCTCATTCATATGCATATAAATATCGCCATCAACAGTTTGCAGCAGGGGTAATACATGTCCCTTAAGCCTAATGTCCCCAAATACCAAGTGCAATCTCAATTGGACTTGGCCGTCTGGTTGAGGTTTATCTTTATTGTTTGTAAATTTTTGATGAGAGACATACGTCTATCCATCCTTACAGAACTCAACCAAAAAATGTGTATTTTACAGCTATTCTGGTGGGTGGTCCACAAAAAATATTGCCATGTGTGCAGTTGGAAGGGAAAAAACTTGAAGATATCCTTGATAGAATGGGTGGTGAGGAGCTGATATTTGGCGGGATAGTAACTTCTCAGTCTGGTGTTGGTTGTATGAGGTATGTCTTTATTAATTGTGATGATGTTATTAGAGATCATATACATCGTGACTTTGATGGATGCTTCCCTTCTGGATTGGAGTGATGGCCAATGGAGATTCCTGAGCATTGCTGTTACACTATATCGGTCCGTTGATAGTTGTTACTCACAAATCAGGCTACTTTCTTCTGGATGGCTTCCAACTTGTTTATGGCAGTTTGTTGGTGAAGATTCATAACAGTTGAGCAGTACTCAAGATGTGGTCTGACCATTGATATATAAGTTTGTGCTTTTAATCATGGATGGCAATGCTTCAAGACCTAGCATCCGGTTGGCTTTAGATGTTACATTGGTGATATGGGTTTGCCAGGAGAGTTCGGATATGTCTCAGGTATTGATGTTTGTCAACAGAGCTCAGGTTGCTATATTTCTTAGATGGTAACTGAATCCTGTGTTATTTATGGGAGACTCTCATTACATGACATTTGTCAGACTTGAACTTCATCTGCCATTTGTTTGTTCAAAGCATGCAGTGTATCAAGATCTTGTTGAAGAGCTTTACAATTGTCCAATATGTCAATGGTACAATACATGAAACAGTCGTTTGCAAATAGACAGATAGATGAAATGATGGAATCTGTGATGTCATTTATGAAGATGAGAAATAACTAGAGGTACATTGCCTGAGGATCTTAAGAACAAACATCTGACCATTCCAAGGCTTCACCATCAACCATGAACTTTTAGGATCTTTTGGTGAGAAACCTTCCGCAAGGGCACTACATTGGAAGTTTTCAATACTTAGATGTACGAACTGACCTTTCATAATATAGTATGTCACATATACCAAGTAGTAATACACATCATCTGTAAAATGCATACTATTTGCCAAATGGTCAAAAGTAAACAGACCTATAGTGTTTCAATATAGCTTGTTCACTTTCTCAGCAAGTGCTTCATCCACAGACCTAATAGCTTCTACTAGCATGTTCATCACCTTTTTAGGGTGCTGGCTAGAGTCTATCTTACCCAACCATGTGTTCAGCATGTAAAATGCTACCAAGTATGAACTAGATATATATTTCTTTTGCACTTCTTCATATTCCTTGGGTGTCAAATTGAAGGTATCTGCATACTTTTGAATATCAAAATCATGTGCTGCCATCTCACTGGCTATTTGTTGGAAAACTAGAGCCCAATTAACCGGTTCATTGTGGGGTAAACTGTATGGCGCAGATGTGGCTCCTCCAAAAGGGAGATGTTTATCTCCTTCGTAATCTCCAGGTAGTTTTGTTACCCTTTGTGTCGATAAACTTGCAGAGGATTGATGGTCAAGATAAAGGTTGCCAGATTTCTGTTTTGGCCTAGCTCCTGATGGATCAGGTTGAATGATTTCTGTTTGATCCTTTCCTGTTCTTTTCATCTTATCATCATGGATTGTAGCGCCTCCAAAAGGGAGAAGTTTATCTTCTTGGTATTCTCCAGGTAGTTTTGTTACCCTTTGTGTTGAACAACTGGGTTGATTGTCGAGATAAAGATTGGCAGATTTCTGTTTTGGCCTAGCTTCTGATGGCTCAAGTTGAATGATTTTCAGCTTATCATCATGAATATCTTCATTTTGATGAGTATCAGTTTCTGCAGGTTTCATGTTTTGCAGCATTTGATGTTTCTGTGCTGGCACATTCTTTCTTTGCATTTCTTTATTCTTCATTTCTTTTTGGTTTTCTTGTACTGGCAAGTTTTCTGGTTGTCTCTGTAAGAACTTACATTCTTTGTCAAGGTTTTATCTTGCTCTGTCATTATTAAAATATATTGATGTTTGTTCAAATTCATTACCTTCTTGACTGAGATCAAATGCTCCACCAAATGTATTGGGTTGCTCATTGACATCCTCCTTCAGATGAAACTGAATCTCACATCTTGCTCCAAGACCCCCTATTAATATGCTTCTGAATTGAATACTTGCTTTCATATTGCCAGTCGTCCATGTTGATTTTGGATCTAAATCGTGAAGTTGTACATTCAAGTTCTCTTCATTGACACTCAATATGAATCTTGTAGGAATGGCACAACGCCCTCCTTCTTCATCAAGTTCTGTCATCTGGACAAGATGTTTTCCTTCTTTGTCCTCGACTGGCAAGGCGTAGATACGTAGCAGCACTTTATCCTTTACATTTACGGGACACAAATAAGCCCAGATGTCCAGTACAAGCTCTAATTTTGGGTACAGGTACATCCACTGAACAAGTTTGCTAATTTGTACCAAAGCAATGAGGAAAAATGTAATATGAGTTACTCTGAATTTGATCTTTGACTTTTCAATTATGACGTTGATTTGAGAGCTATCAGTTAGTGTTTGGTCTTCCATACCATCATATATCATCTGCCAATCATGAGGATTTTCTGTAGATTCTGACTTGGACCATATCTGAATATATTTGGGGGATAAATTGACAAAGGAATGTGGTACTGTGATTGTCACTGGTTGGAGAAATTGCATGCCATCCGGTTGACATGAAATAACCGGTGCTATGAGATATTGATCGTCATGTAATGAGGGAGGGCGTTGGCTGCCCTTGCAGATTGCTAAAGAAATGTTTTCATTTTGTCTAATGGCATTACTTGGGATTTTTAGTGTAATATCAATTTCATGGAGAGAGCCATCTACTAATGTACTTTGAGATGGTTTGATTTCTCTGCCTTTGAAATCTTCACCTTCTGTGCTGTGTTTCAAGTTTCCATTGTCGACATCTGCTACATTAATGGCGGTATCACTGTAAGGTACAGATAATTGTTCTTTTTCTTCAGAAGATGTAGCTCCTTGAGTTGTTTCTTCAGCAGATGGAGCTCCTTGTTTTACTTTTTTTTAGCAGATGAATATTTTTGTGTCATTTTTTCAGCAGGTGAAGATCCTGTTGTTCTTTTTTCAGCAGGTGAAGATCCTGTTGTTCTCTTTTCAGCATTTGAATATCCTTTTGTTTCTTCAGGATTTATAGACTCATTTACTGTTTCTTCAGTAGGTGAAGATCCTTTTTCTGTTTCTTCAGCAGGTACATCTGGTACCATTTCTTCAGCTGATCCAGATCCCTGTGTTGTTTTCAACAGCTTATTGACATACACACACACACTTTTTTTGCATCCTACTAGTAATTCATATGCGGCGTTGCCAATCTTGCCAATGGTCACACTGTAAGGCACATCCTTTACAGGTATGGAGCCAATATATTCAGCAGATTTCACAGAGAAACATGAGATCTCATGCTTCTGACATCCTTCATCTTGGTTACATACAAATATGATATCATTATGACAGACAATACCCCATGGATCCCAGAATGGGAGCTTCCTTTCAACATTGAGAATGTGTAATTTGTGGCCAAAGTAGTCTACTATGTGAACCGCCCCTTTAGGAAAATAACCACTACTAATAATGATAGTTTGGTATGATGTAGTAGCAATATGACATGGTTTGATACCTACTTTATTTGTTCCAATCTGGATGCCATTCATTTTGTGTCTGCTGACATAATTGCCTGATTGCCTGACTTGGCCTACAAGTAAATTGCCAAGATAATCTGTTGTCAACCCAAATAACCGTACATCTTCAGACTCAGAAGTTGTGTCAGTATCGGTGTTCTGTATTCCCCATCGGCACTGATATTTACCTTGTGGAGAAAATCTTTTGACATATGGACTGAGATCTGTTACAAACCAAACACCCCCAGCATTGACTGTGACATTCCAAGGATACGACCTTTGATCAGGATCAAGTCCTTTTGTGGTATCTAGTCTAAGTTTTAATTCCCAATTATTGTCATACACATATACTTTTGGATGATTTCTAGAATAGCGACTTGCTATTCCTTGTACATTCTCATGTGGATTGATGGCAATGCTTTGTGCATGATCTATATTCTTATGGCAATACTTTCTCTTCAAATTCCATTCACCAACAATGCATTTTTGTTGTTCCTCAGCTGCTATTTCTTTTGTGTGCTGCAATAAAAGAAGAATCATTATTGACAATCTGATCGGTATTTTAGAATTGAGCAACTTTAACAGGTAAAAAGGGATGTAATAATTTTCCTCAATAGCAAAATGATTTATCTGATATTCAACAACTCACTGTATCTCCTTATACTGGAGCGTACCGTTGTTGATTTATGATGAATCCACACTTGATATTTTCAAATAAGCGCGTCACGCACGGCACAGCGTACACGGAGGTGCGTTTACGCAGTGCATATAAATCGGCGCACTGTTCATCGCGCGTCGGGAACTTCAGTATGTGCAAGGACTGGCGCTTGGGAACAGTTGAAAACCACAAAGCAACAATCATTTAAAAACTAGCATTTTGTTTCAGATTCTTAAAAGTATTTTGATTGAGATGAGTATCTGTTAAATTGAAAATTGAAGATTTTCGTTGTTGAAAGGTATTCAAACATGCTACAGAGTTGTTCATCGATAATCAACAACTCTGCATCCGATGCGTCGGCGTATTTTTATCACACGATAAAAAATACGCAGACGCATGGATGCATCGTTGTTGATTAGCGATAAAAAACTCTGTAGCATGTTTGAATACCTAAATCACTGGTTAATAGTGCTGACGATCCCACTGAATTATTTCTGTTTCAGATAGAAAAAAACAGTGATGCTTACAAGTAAATGTCAATGGATTAACAATACTAACATTTTATTGGTTAGCACTCTGGAATTAAAAAAAACAAACAATCA
This sequence comes from Ophiothrix spiculata, assembly GCA_000969725.1. Classification (NCBI taxonomy): domain Eukaryota; kingdom Metazoa; phylum Echinodermata; class Ophiuroidea; order Amphilepidida; family Ophiotrichidae; genus Ophiothrix; species Ophiothrix spiculata. The sequence continues at coordinate 31,462 of JXSR01S021381.1, forward strand.
CGTCCATTTACCAGATAACTGCTTTATGGCTAAGTAGTGGATATGCAATAGAAAAACACTTATTGAGTTCAAATGTTCTGTCCGTGCATAACAATGCAGTTTGTAATCCGTAGTAAAATATTTTGTTAACCCATTACTTATTCTATTCACTGGAGTCAATAAGTATAGATAATCCCCACTTGAGAAATTGCAATCCGTAACAATCATTTTGTGTTTACACGATAAAATGCACAACTAAAACCGCCAGACATTTTTGCTTTCGTCAAAGACAATAGCCTATCCTATACTTTAATTGACAGGCCTCTTTTGTGCGGTAAGATTAATTCGAAACTTCTTTTGTCATTTACAATTTGTAAACCATTTTGTAAACTAAATCCTTTGTTCGTTAATGAGATAACTTACGACAAACTTGACCTGGCTAACTGTATGTTAATCACATATCTGGAAGGTCATGTATGAATATTGTAACAACCCATTACCATAAACATTAGCATGGTCTCAATGTATCTATGTAGATACTAAATAAAAGAAGAAAATGTAACTGTAAATGCTATTATAATTTAAGTATGGAAAGATCTCATTTTCTAATTGAGGAGTAAATATGGAGTCATGTGTTTTTATGAAATTAAAAAGTAAGAAATTGTAAGGTTTTCAACCAAAGAACTTGCACACAAAAAAAATATTTTAATAGTTAAGTTTCTTGTTATAAACACTATAGAATTTCTAGTTGCAATATTACCTGGGAGGATTGTGTGATACCTTCTTGAAGTGGAGTAGCACCCTGTTGTTTGTCATCATCAGACACAAATCCTTGTGTCATTTCTTCAGCAGGTGTAGATCCTTGCTTTGATGTTTCTTCAGCAGCTGTCAACTGAGACAGAAAAAAAACCACTTCTTTGTCAGTGAATAATTATTAGAATTTGGATTATATTGATCAAAACAAAACAAAACAATAATATGTAAAATTTTGATGTAATTTTTAATGTGGAGTATATATTTTTCATTCTAAGATTAAAAGTAGAAAAGAATGAATAAATAAAAGACAATAAAAAAATCAGTATTTACAATCATTCAGCAAGTCAATCAAATATAATCTGAGTAGTCATGTTTGAATATTGTTACAATCCATTACCTTAAAAGTTTACTTTCAGATCACAGTTCATGCCGATACTAAATAAAAAAATCTGATTAACTCTAATACATTAATTTGAATGTGGAGAGAAAATCAGTTTCTAATTGAGGAGTAATAGTATACAGGGTGAGCCAATAAAAGCATTATTGAAGTTCAATGTCATGTTATTTGAAATTGGAAAATTATTCGAGAATAATGTTTATATATACGCAGCGGTGTAAATACCAACATGATAGTCAACCCAGGGTTAGAGGAGGAAGTTCACAAGTCACGAGAAAACATTAATTGCTGAACGTTTTTATAGAACTGGTAGCTTCGCGGCCAGCTAAGCTAACTCTGTAAATAGTCTGTGTAGATGGTACACGTGCATTAGGAATGACTTTCCTATAGGTCTACCCTGTAGTATGGAACAATAATGTATTTTTATGAAATTAAAAAGTAAGAAATCATAAAGTTTTCAAGATAAGAATTTTCACAAAACAAATTATTTATATTTCACATCATTATGATTTAGGCACTGCACTTCTTTCACTTATATAATTATCTGTATGTTTGGAATGTAAAATCTTTAAAAGGAATTTGCTGTCAGCCATGACTATTTTTTTTTCTTAAATGTTTTTTGAGTCATATTTCTTGTTGAAAACACTATAAAAGTTTTATAGTTGTTAGTTTTAATTCATGAACGCATCCTCAGAGTCTTGAGCTTACTTGCAAACAAAACAACCTTGAAAATGTATGCTCCCGTCAGAGACAACTGCTTATTTGCTACAGACAGATGTTTATGAAATAAATCAAGCAACAATGGATGCAATATTACCTGGGAGGATTGTGTGATACCTTCTTGAAGTGGAGTAGCACCCTGTTGTTTGTCATCATCAGACACAAATCCTTGTGTCATTTCTACAGCAGGTGTAGATCCTTGCTTTGATGTTTCTTCAGCAGCTGTCAGCTGGCCGGGACAGAAAAAAAAACACCTCTTTGTCAGTGAATAATTTAATAATCAATTCCGAATTCGAAATTACAAACAGCTGTTTATAAACAGCTGTTCATAATTTCGAATTTGGAATTGATTTCCAAGTCCATTAATCGAAATCAAGTCCGAATTTTGAAATCGGAATTGATTTCCAAGTCCTTTAATCAAGCTTCTCGGGTGAGAGGATGTTAGAGGATCGGGGTTAGAACTGAAGGCCTATTGATTTAATATCATCCACTCTTCCCGAACTGACCGTATAGCTCAGTTGGTAGAGTGCGGGGCTAGTATTCCCAAGGTCCCAGGTTCGAATCTTGGATGGTCAGTGATTTTTTCACTGATTGTCACTTTGTTGTGTGGAATATGATTTATAATTATTTCCCTTTATATTAATTCGACCACATGTTTAATCTTCGTTTCTGTCAACAGACAGTATTATTTAAACTCTTTGATATAATTTTAATGTGGAGAATTTATTGTTTCTATGTCCAAGATTGCAAGTAGAAAAAAATGAATAAATAAAAAGCAATAAAAATCAGTATTTACAATCTTTTACCATGTAAATCAAATATAATTTGAGTCAGTCATGTATGAATATTGTAACCATCCATTAAGTTTACTTTGTGATCACAACTAATACAGATACTTAATTTTAAAAAATTATGTTGATCTACATATGACAAGGTTTAAGATCTGACCCCGATTTGACTGCCAAAAGTGGAAAAAAATACAGATGCTTGAAATAAAGAATAATACATGTTTTTAGGGTGAAATTTTGTGTAGAATTCAAATATGAAATAAAAAATGCATAGACATGCACTTGAAATTTTGTCCCATTGACTAATACAGGGCCAAGATTGACGAAAAAGTGGAAAATATGGCAAAATTCATTTGTTAAAAAAATTCAAACTTTTTTATAAAGTATGTTATCAAAACAATATTCCATAGGCTTATGGGCCACTACACTGGGCATAAGCCTATAGTTTTGTAGGGCCATATCTGTTAAGATAAAAAAGTTTGAATTTTTTTAACAAATCACCGGATTTTTTTCACACTTAGGGGTGGGGGTAACATGTTTGCATTTATTTGCACTTTTTAAGTATATTATGAAATAAAACATGTTATAAACTTAAAGCTGACATATTTCCAAACAAAATGAGGGGTAAACCATCTCTGTAGACCCATCCTATCAAATTTTATGAGGGATCAAACATGAATTTTTCGCAAAATAGCCATATTTTTGGCACCCTTTTGTCACGCGACATGCCGATTTTAAACAACTAGCACGAGTAAATCATGCAGCTGATTAGGATAAAACTTGTTTTGTTGAGACAATTAGATCACAGTCTGACAAAAAACAAGTATGAATTGATGATACTACTGTTTTCTGTCACTTTAGAGAGCAATTTATAACAACTCTTAAAAAATTTTGTCACCGAAAAATGCCTATTTTCGGACAAAAATGGGCATAAATCGTAAAATTTCACAAAAACGACACATTATACCAATTTTTTGGTCACAAAATTAGAAACTACAGATATTTTTACCCCAGAAATGACACATTTCCATATAATTAACTGATTTTTTAACCCCTAAATATTTTTTTCACACTTTTGGCAGTGAAATCGGGGTCAGATTTTAAACCTTGTCATATGCAAAATATAGACGACTGTCACACCCACTAGATATAAAAAGTACTCACTATGACTAGCACTTCATCAATATCAGGCCTCTTTTTCCAGTCTGATTTCCAGCATTCTTTCAGCAGATATGCTATGTGGACGGGACAATATGCAGGAATTGGTGGCCGCTCATGTTGATCACATATCCTGTACATGAGATTGTAATACTCTGCATTCTTAAATGGTCTTTCTGTTGTCAGTATCTCCCAGATCACGATAGCTAGGGCAAAAATGTCATAAGATGGTGACAGCTTTTCTTGCTTGAAAAGTTCTGGTGCCATATATGCATACGTAGCCCTATTTGTAGCTGTTACTGTAACGTCAGAGACCTTAGCCAATCCAAAATCGGCCAGTTTTAAGATGTATGTTTTGGTAATCAAAAAGTTTTGAGACTTGATATCTTTGTGTATAATGTTCATTTTTTTCAAGTATTTGACAGCTTCTGCAGCTTGTTTTGACCAGTCATAAAATCGTTGCCAAGGCCATTCTCCTGTATGATCATCAAGATATTCCCGCAAAGACCCTTTCTCGCAAAGCTCAAGAATCAGATAGAAATCAATCTCATCCTTGCATGCACCGTACATCTTCACAATATTTGGGTGATTTAATCCATCCAGGAACTCTGCTTCCTTTAGATCATCTTCAAGATTTGTTTTATTGGACCTCTTTACAGCAATAGGTATTTCTTCATGTTGTGTTTTCAGGACACCTTCAAATACTGTACCGTAACTTCCACCCCCTATCACCCTTTTAAACGTGAAATCCTGCCTGTTGATTTTCTGATAAGCCATATTAAAGATATCTGGTGTTAGACTGAATGATCTTTGATCAAATGTATGCCAATAGAATGATTGTGGAATAAATATACACAAATAAATTGTGTATCCCTGTGGTGTATCTCAGAATAGTTGTATCCATTTCAAATTCATAATATATGTTTGAGGTCCAAATACAAACATTTTGTCAATTTGTCAACATCTCAAATATTGAGTAGTCCGATTTAACACTTGCTTGACTTTGCATTAAATTTTCTTTTTCCTGGTATCAGACTTTATGGCATGGTTTGCAGAACTGCAGAAGGTAGCATCAATATTATTGCACAATTTAAATGAAGTGTCCAAAAGCATATTTTGTGCATATCCTTCATCACACTTGGTTGTTGCAATCATGTCTGCTCCATTACATATATCAAATTAAACATTTGCAAATGATACCATGTAAAATCAACTAAAATGATGTGGCTATAAAGTTGTGGCGCAGTTGCTTTTATCTAGATTTTTATGAATATTGATACCACCTGCTGAGTCAGATTCAGACAAGTTAAAGGTGTGTGTTCTGATCATTTTTATTAACAAAATCAAATTGGAGTTTTTGATACCAGATGAAAATGCATATTTTTCTGTAAAGTGTCACGACCATATTATGTTTCGTTGAAGAGATATGGTCAAAAAGCGTTGAATTACTTGAATATTTTGTTAACAAGAATAAATATCCTATAGGTTTCAATGGGTCCCTCCCAGGCACATTTTTGTCTGTAGCATTAATTTGGCTCAAGGTATGCATATGAAACTTGACAATTGCTTCAAGTAGGTGATGACCCTTCATTCAAATATGGAAAAAGTATATGTTAAAATTTTCACTAGATCAGAATACCAACCTTTAAAAAAAAAATAGTTGGCATCAATAAATTTGCTTTGAAGAGGGGAAAATATGGGAAAAAAATAGTTACATGCAATATAATAGGTTCCAAGTGTATATTCAATGTTTAAAAACAAAATGCATTGATCAGACTTCTTCAATACCCATTAAATCATTTTTGCATGCGCAGATAATCCCCACCCGGTTGTTTCTGCTACTATGGACCAACAGTACCCAATCTAATCAATATTTAATGTTAACTGATATTTGATGTTTGATGTATTTTTGATATCATCCTCAACAATAAGGGAGTGCTATGGGAAAGTCCCAAACTGCATGGGGTCCTAGCATCTATAGCAGCCTTATCTTTAATCATTGAATGAAAAAAGTTTTCAGTATCGACAAATGCATTCATTGTAGCTCTTTTATTAGATCCAGCTGCGATCGAGGTACAAAAATTAATATTCCCTATTTTTCTTAATGATTAGGAGCCCTATCCTATTGATCTGGCTGGTTCAGTAATTTGTAGAACTCCCTTTTTCATTGCATCATAATGAACTCATACCTCCCCATGATTCATGTTAGTAACTGTAGCACTGGTTTTGTACTATGTCTTTTACTAGCCCATGGTTTAGTTATTAATTTTCCAGGGATGATACTCATATATGTGACCTTCCAGCCCGTATGAGCAGTAAATGCCAGAATCTTCATTTTGCACTGCAGGTGAAAATACATGTCAAGGTCATAATTTGCCGAAATTGATTTTTTGACAGATTCACAATCCTAGTGCTTACTACAAAATACCAGCAATGTTTCATTTCAAGAAAATGATATGAAATGGGAAATAAATTGGCATATTCTTAAGACGATCAACAGAAAATATAGGGCTTTCTAATCTTTGAACGCGTTTATCTCAGTTTTACTCCCTGACAACCTTTGATGGACCATAACTTGACTTCTGGAAATCGTGTGAAGTTCATTAAGGTGTCATTTTAATCCTTAAAGCATGGTCTTTGCAAATAATTAAAAAAAGGAAAATGACAAGAGCTGGCATTAACTGCTGCTTTGGGCTGGACGGTCACATATATTGAAGGTACTTGTATATTCCCCAGCCAAGACACACTTTTCAGACCTCTTTTTCTTTCTCCCAACCCCCATTTCAAGCAAACTTCAGGTCTAAAGATTTTCAAAAGGAGAGGTCAAAAGGTGTGCATTTATGAAGTTTATGTTTTTGTTAATTTTAATATGGCATATTTTTATGAGGAAAATCAGTTTGTAAGGCGTTGATTAGGAAAAAATCAGTTCCCAGGACACTATTTTTTGACCAAAAAATCAGCTGTGAAGCCACAACGTTTGAAACATATTTCTGCCAAACACTTTTGAGTCCCCTCCCCTTGGTTTGGGTAATTTGGGCATTACTCCTGTATATTTTATCAAGGAACAAGTTTAAATCTCTACCGTATGTTGCTTACTGTTGATTTTGTTGTTTTTGTAGCTGTAATTTAATGATTATACTAGTTACTCCCTCTTTGTTCATGCAATACAGTGAGATAGGTGCTGTATCACAAAAAGGCCAAATTGCATTGGAAACATATTATGCACACTCACTTAAGTGCCAGTGCAATGAGATGTGCAAATTGTAATGTGTGTACATGCAGGGGTATAGATCCTTTCCTGAAAGTGGGAGGAGAAGACATATTTGGAAAAAATGCTGTGATGCCAGGGGCATAGGGGTGTCTGGATGTTGACAAAATTCTTTAACTCTTTCACTCCGGAATAAAATTTTCACCATCTGTCTTATTTTGCAGGAAAGCCGCTCTGAGAGGCTCACAGAGACCTAACTTTATGATAGCATAGATAATTGTAGTGCGAAAGAGGTTGTTTTCTTTGCTAATAGAAATGATGGCACTAGAAAGCTCTCTGTTGCAACTGCTTGCTGGTGAATTTTTGACCAATTGGGGCTTATAGTTTTTGTTTTAGAGCTATTTAAAAAAAAAAAGGGGCCAAAGTAGAAATTTTTTCAAATCGTGCACGCTTTTGCAAGCCGCTGTGAGCGGCTTGCCTGAGTGAAAGAGTTAAAAATAAACACAAATGACACATTTTTGTTCATATTTTTTTCCACTTTTTGACCTTTTGAAATGTGTCTACATATGGACAACACTCATAGCTTGCAACATGAATCCATGGTAAGATCCATCTTGATCTCATAACTTCCGTCTTGAAATCTCAATGAATTTCACAATTGGTTGCCTAATCATAGATCAGAAGACACAAATCGTTCTCTCCACAATTCCAATCCACTCACTTACCAAAATCTCATACTAGACAGCATTCTAATAGTGCTCTACCATTGGTCAAGATTTGGAGTCAATTCAACGATGCGGACATGGACCAGGCGCTAGAAATCTGAAGAAAGAGGCTGCTTAAAAAAGTTAAAAATTTCCAGGGAACAGTATTTTGGAGCATTATTGGAACTCTATTGGAAAAATGTCGTCGCCTGGGTCTCATTGTTTCTGTCCCACCAGGCGCAAAAAGTTGAGAACCATAGGGTAAAAATCACCCTGGGCTTGTTAAGAAAAAGCTGGGATTCAACAGTAATTAATTTCTTCTGTGTGATTGCTGATAATTATTTTGCATTTAAACACTTGTTGCAGTTCAGCTATTTAGCTGCAAGTACTGAATTTAGAAAATGAATGAATGGATGAACAACATGGCACCCAAGATGCAAAAGTTAGGTTGGGACAGTGTGTGTTCCTGCTAAGGCCATATGGTGCATTATTGATGCAGGAATTTAAAAAATGGTGCGACAGATTTTTGAAAGTGTGTGCGAAAGATGTCTTTTCTTGCTTGTTTAGCCACTTTTCAGTCTTAGCTAGTGATTTTTGGCGCAAGTACTTCTGCTGCTTTGTCAGAATTAGTCAAATTTGCGGAAGCTCAAAAACTTCGAGAGGGAACACTGTATTTGAGCCATTCAGAAACTGAGGGGGACACTTCCCCAAGCAGGATCAACGCCCTTGGAGCACACATAATAGCAAGCTAGATTCCAGAATTCTTGTAGTTGCTGATCTTTTGTACTTATTTGCTACTGTTTCTGCTCATATTTGTATGCATATATAGTCATTCATTCCTATAACTCGAATTTTGTTTGTTTTCTTTCAGATGAAAACGAGTGTATCTCATCACCATGTTTAAATGGCGCCTCTTGCATCGATGGCCCAAACAAATTCACATGTGACTGCAGACCTGGCTTTACTGGAACTCTTTGTGAAATAGGTATAGTCTTTTAGAAATTTCAATATATCTGCTAGACCATGTACAGTCTCTTTGACAGTTGAATTTGTCTTATAGATCTTGTTTAGTAACTTAAGCATTTTGAGTGTCGGAGATAGTGCATAGTAAGAACCCACGGGACTCGTACCCCTCTTGAGAATTTTGTGACTCTGGATTCTAAAAATAGTATATGAGGGATGCTCTGGCCAAATGAGAGGAAAGTCCTAAATTTCAAAATTGAGTTAATGACATACCAGGTGTCCCACAAAATGGTTACATGTAGAAAAATGACTTTGTGCATAAATTATAGTAGTTGGAGAAACAAATCTTTGCACAAATTATATTACAACCTTGTCCTAGACACTCATGAACTTTTAATATCATAGCATTATTAATTTTTGAGTTATCATCAAGGATAACACCTATGTCAGAAACGCATTTATTCAAAATTCAACAAAATAATAAGCATACACATTTTGTGATATTTTGATGTGTTATCTTTTTTGTACCTGATTGTGTAGAATCAGACTTTATATTGAACCAAGTTTGGTACAATTTTCAATGAATAGTTATTCAACCCTCTTCCCGTATCGTTTATGCTAATTAGAGATACCGGCATTCCATGCATTCTAATATGAGTTTTTGATATTGAACCTGTCAATCAAATTGCGATACGAAATTTGAAGATACTGCAATAAGCATATTCAATTGTTCACATTAATGTTTAAATTGTAAACTTGTGCAAATTTTGGGGGAAAAAGCATCTGCATGATATAGTGCTTAAGCTTACAGGGCAAGTTTAAATTATAATTTTCTTTATTTATTAGTAAAAGTCTGATACAATCCGATGACAGGTCATCAGATTCTCATAATTTTGGTATCAATGGAAAGAAGAAACCCTGCCCTATACTATGGTATAAAGCAACCTTACTTTTGGCCTAACAATTTCAAGTTCACATGGAGTTGAATGAGGGTTAGAATTTCATCAAACAAACACGCTTACGATTATATTGAATTTTGCACTGGCACTTTGAATATGTCAAAAAATTATAATGCTATGATATTCAAATATGCAAACATCTTTAATACTCCAACTGCTATTGTTTTTGCAAAAGATCATTTTTCTAGATGTAACCATTTTTTGAGACACCTGGTATTTTAATTGTCTATAATCTCAGCTTTTGAACAATATATAATATGTTACACTTTCTTTCTCAATTCATCATTTAAAGATCTAAATCCAAAGCAGTCCACTGAATATATTGCAAAAAAATTAGCTGCAAATCGGTTTCAAAGATACCGAGTACTACAGTGTATAATAGCAACATGCAATCAGTTAGCCTTGAATAGTCGCACTTCCCGGCAAAGTTGACCTTCAAAACTTTAGGTATAGGTAAACACTTTTGCAAGAATGTGTTATGTTGAAAAACAAAATTTGACCTTTTCACCCTATTTTTACTTTAGATGCCATTTATTCAAAATGTAGATTTGCAACTTCCCTCTCATTTTGCCAGAGCAGCCCATATGTTGACAATTTAAATTGATTATTTTGAAAATGAAATGTCTCATTTTATGCATTTTTGTAAGAAAAATCATGCTTTTGAACAAATTTATCAGAAATATTGATATTTGTGCATTATTATTCTAGAATTTCCTTCAAACTGGTATACTATTTACTTTGAATTATTAAATAAATTAATTAAATATGTAGGATTCTCAAATTGTGTGATTTGAAATGAATTGATCAAATTAAATGGAAAAACTGCTCCCATAGACCAGATATCAGCTTGCTAATAATTTGTGTATAGTCAAATGCTAAGGTGTCAAACCATAACTGACTTTCTCATATAGGTAATTGAAAAAAGTGTGAAAAGAGGGTACTATTCAATTTATTTGAACAAGCCTGCATACTTGGAAGTACATAGAACTTCCCATTTGCCTTTGGCTCCACAGACTTCAATACCTATGATCAATGTATGTCATGTATGACAGGTCTGTATCCCCAGGTACTCTGGTTTCATCATACATCAGATCCATCTTAAGGTTGCATAAAATAACGATTGAAGCTTATCTTCAATTAGCCTTAAGTGAACTCTGTCTAAAGGAGCTCAATGAAGATAAGCTTCTAAAGATGTTTTCTTGGATTATAGGCCTATCAATCCAATTTGAGTTTTCAGACTAAAACATTATTTCATTTCAAAATTTCCTTGCAGATATAAATGAGTGTAGCAGCAGTCCATGTCAAAATGGTGGTATCTGCTTTAATGGAGAGAATGCCTATATTTGTCAATGTGGCAGTGGATGGCAGGGTCCATCGTGTGAACAAGGTAATATAAGTCAAAGAAACTGAGATTTATTTTTCCATTGAGATTAATAACAATGACGTCTGCTTATTATTGGAGCACTAATAACATTAATGCTCAGATCCTTTTTGTCAATAAATGTCTCAAAGACGTAAATGATACAGAAAGCTTAAAGATTAATTAAATATTCCCGCAACTCATTCAATAACTCACCTAAACTTATCAACTCCCAATTGAATCCATTCATCATACTCAAGAATATAATTTTTTTTTAAAGATGCCACTTTTCAGTATTTATACTGAAATTCAGTATTTTTATGAATGTAACAAACGTTTTCAGCATTCTATTTTGCAAAAAATCATACAAAAATTATACTCGAAATTATACTTGCCATTTTGTCAATCTCTTCACCAAAGCCTTCCATTCATGAACCATTGCTGTGCAATTAGACAGGACAAGACACAGCGTCAAGGAAGGCAAAAGCTAAAGGTGTAAGTCTACTTCTGGCTTTGTCAAGCATAATGTTTCATTTAAATTCTAAATATATATCAGAGTTTGCTGGTGGCTCTGTCTAGTGTAGCACCAACACCAAGAAAGCAATTTGTTGATTACAACAGTCATAATTCTAAATTAAAATCAATTAACACTGGAATGCCTCAAGGGTCAATTTTAGGACCTTAAGGTTTTATAAGTTATATGTAAATGATATTCCAAATTCTGTTCCTCACTTATCTTTAATACTTTATGCAGGTGACACAAGTACTTTCATGTCACATAAAGATATTGATTGATCAACATGCTAAATAATTCTATGAATGGTAAGCTTTAAATCAAACAAATGGTTCCAGTCAAATAATCTATCACTAAAAAATCAAATGTCATGTTATTTGACACTCATATAAAAACAAACCAGTATAGAAATGAACTAAAACTGTCACTTGATACTGTAGAAATAAAATGTGTCAATGCATGTGAATTTTTAGGTGTAACCATAGATCAAAATCTTACATGGCAAAACCATATTAATCAGCTTACTAAAAATGTTCTAGTAGCATTGGAATGTTATTTAAGGTGAATAATTTTCTCCCAGAAACAGCACTACTCACTTTATAATACATTAGTGCTTTCACACATAAACTGTGGAATCACTGCATGAAGCAGTGCCGGTATATCAGCCAAAACAAGGTTTCAAATTTTGCAAAAACTGGCTTTGCGAGCAATAAGTCATAGTGAATTCAGAAGCCATTCAAATCCACTTTTCATTGAATATAATCAACTGAAAATTGATGAGCTTTGTAAATTGAATAGTGGACCATTTATGTATAAATACAGTAATAAACTCTTACTTTCAACTTTTAACCTAATGTTTATAACCAATGCAGATACTCATAACTATAATACTAGATTTGCTAACAACTTTAAATACCCTTATAATAAATTTGAATTTGGTAAAAAATCAATTTCGTATCGTGGAGTGGAAGTATGGAACAACATTTCTGAAAGAATTAAAAGTTCTTATAATGTTAAATGTTTCAAAAGTAATTACAAGAAATATCTTGTTTCTCAATACTAAAATCTCCCCCACCAGACTGAACACAGGTTAAATATATGAAGAAAGAAAAAATCATTTGTTTATTACCGTATTAAATTGTTTTTGTAAATTTAAGAATTTAACCACGTTCAGAGTAGTCTGGAACTGGACAGGCCTTCGGCCTATTTTATAGTCCTCCTTCACATTATTGTTTATGATATGTATGTATATTTTCTTGATGTATGGTTACTGTCTTATTGCAATTGTGGAAAGAAGAATAAATTAAGGGTACCAACATAGTCCCGTAACTGAACTTGCCATTTTTTTCTATTTTCAGATTTCAATGAATGTTCCAGCAATCCATGTCTTAATGAAGCAGAATGTTTGAATGGAAGGGACAGGTTCACATGTCAGTGTCCACCTGGCTATACAGGGCACCTCTGTCAAATAGGTAACACCAAAATAACATCCCATATATTCAATAAATAATAATGACCCTAGGGTGTTGCATATAATGTTTTATTATTTGCATATGTCACTCCCTGATAAGCTGTAATACATCTGCTTTGAAATACAAACCAAACTGAGCACAGTAAATTGCACAACATTAGCATAAAAATGTTATAAAATGTGCCACTACTTTTTCAAATGCATTCAACAGATGTGACAATGCATGATACCCAACTGCAACACAATAAGTTTGGTTTGTACACCAGTTTCATGGTGTACAAGTATTCATTTTCCAGTCAAATTCCAGTCTACAATTTCACTACTTACTGCTTCTCAGTAGAAACGTGAAAAGTAATATTGAACTGAACTGCATGAAAGCTATATAGATCTGAATCTACCACTTCCAAAAACCAGTTAGCCTCACGTGTTTATTATTAAACAAGTGTGCAAATGTAGGAGTTGGGGATACAGAATAATTTCCTAAATTGTTGATACAAGGACCATGAATCATATGCTGTTCTCATTCAAAATGTACTCAAACCTTTCAGATTCTTGGGGCTTGCCCAACTCCCACTTGTTTCACTAAATATTCCTCTGCACCACTCATAAGAGCTTTCGAACTTCATTCCCCAATTAATCAATATCATTTCTAAAATAAATGGCTGAAAACCATGTCATAATATTGACAAAATAATATTTTTTTTGGTTGAAAATGTACTAAAACTTGAAAGCTTCATGGTTTTTGTCCCTTTCATCTTTCTGTGATTCCAATGAGGCTCTTAAACAGGCCCTTTGACTCAATACTATTTGGTGCACATTTTGTATGCTTTAAATCTCAGTTTTGCATAAGTTCTTATAAAGCAATCACTTCCCTATTTTAAAGTTAGATTTTTCAGTATTGTTGTTAATCAAATGACTTTTTGTCCTTTCAGATGTGAATGAGTGTCTAAGCAGCCCATGTCGGAATGGTGCAACATGTATCAACGGCAGGAATCAGTTCACATGTGATTGCATGGATGGATTTATTGGTGTGATGTGTCAGACTGGTAGGTGTCAAATTTGCTTTCCTGTAGGTAAAACAAGATGCTGTTTTTCTCTCACAAATAACTTGGCCACAAACATGACAATCTGATAGTAACCACTGCAGATTTTCAAGTTGCAACAAGCGCAAATTCTTATCTCATGATGCCATTTTTTGCATCCACTAAGGCAAATTTTGGTGTAATCAGATTTTGTTACAGAACACTTTCATTGTCAAATGACTGTGCCAAAGATTATCTGAAATGCAGTGATTTTCTTTACAAGATATGATGCAAGCTACATGGCACCTGATGTGGAACAATGTACCTTTTTTGGGCAAGGACCCAATTGAGCTCCACGGTGGACCAGCACTTTACATGCGGCAGTAGAGCAATAAGAGAGTTCGGAACCTCTGATTTATATTTTTTTAGAATGTAAAACCATTTGCAAGTCACAATTACAGCTTCTGTAACACGGTAAAGTTAGCAGCATATTAGAAATTAGACGTTTGAAAAAGTTTTTAGCCATTTTTAGACATTCGTTATTTTGAAGGAATATTCACTCCAAACTTTTTTGGGGCACAAATTAGGTCATATGGGTAAGAACATCTTGGGTCATTTTTAGAAATTTGAAAATTTCATAAAAATGTAAGTTTTTTTGGTAATCCCGTATAGCCACTTTTAGACATCCGTTATTTGAAGGAATTTTCACTCCAAACTTGTTTGGCACGAACTAGGTCATGTGGGGTCATCTGGGGAAAACTTGACCATTTCCCCAAAATCCACTAAATTACGAATGTCTAAAAATCTGCTCCCAAAAAAAACCTTGGAATTTTTTTTTTTTGATTTTTTGATTGTCTAATTTCTTATATGCTGCTAACTTTATTTACCATGGTCACCTGTCAACAGTTTTTTTATACTTTTTATATAGTATGATATACATTTCTAACTAGTCAGTGTAGTTCCTTGATCTTACTGAAGAAGAATTTTGATAGAAACATTGATTGACTGATTTACTTCAACAGAGGTTGATGAATGTGAAAGCAATCCGTGCCAGAATGACGGCCAATGTTTCAATGGAGAGAGCGCCTTTCTGTGTCAGTGTCGAAACGGATGGGAAGGACCTACGTGTGAACAAGGTGAGCCTCATAAAGCAATCCCTGCCAGAATGACGGCCAATGCTTCAATGGAGAGAGTGCCTTTCTGTGTCAGTGCCGGAATGGATGGGAAGGACCTACGTGTGAACAAGGTGAGCCTCATAAAGCAATCCATGCCAGAATGATGGCCAATGTTTCATTGGAGAGAGTGCCTTTCTGTGTCAGTGTTGAAACGGATGGGAAGGACCTACGTGTGAACAAGATGAGCCTCATAAAGCAATCCATGCCAGAATAACAGCCAATGTTTCAATGGAGAGAGTGCCTTTCTGTGTCAGTGTCGAAATGGATGGGAAGGACCTACGTGTGAACAAGGTGAGCCTCATAAAGCAATCCCTGCCAGAATGACGGCCAATGTTTCAATGGAGAAAGTGCA
>JXSR01S021382.1:14537-35210 GCA_000969725.1 Ophiothrix spiculata
AAATTTCTTTTGATTTATCTGCAATCTATGATGTGAAAGGAATGATTCACAAACAAATCTTTTATTGTTTATTCCGATTTTACCGGCCAGAACCACAGGTGACCGCCAATTGAGTTTTGACGTGGTCCCTTAGCTTTTTTAAAAGTTTTCTACGCAACTATCAACTCTGAACCCGCTTATCTACTGAATGTGCATTATGCAAATTGTTGCATCCAGCTTGACCTCTGATTATGTATTAGGCAAATTGCCTTAGGTTTGTACAATGCTTTATCAAGTATTTTGCAATCACACTATTATTTAATCTACATGAATAAGTTTGCAAAAACTTTGTTAAGCCATAACCTAGGAACACAGGCTACGGAACAATAATGGTGTTATTGGACTACGAAAAGAAAACGTTGAGGTGATTTTCTGGTGTCACTCAAACGGCATTTCAAATCAAGCTACATTCTCATCCTTTATAATGTGAGTTGAATTTCAATATATATTCCATTACTGATCAGGCACCCAAGTTATGAAAATTTGGTGCTTTGGGGGAAAATTTGTAAAAAAACACCCAATTTGAGTAAAATTGGGTGCTTTTCCATCAAAATTGGTTTATTGATGGGTGGGGTTTTTGAGCCAAAAATAGGTATAGAGATGGTTAGTTTTTCAAAGCCCGGCAGGCACATGTACAAAAAATTTTGAAGACTCCCTGGATCAGGATACTGTTTTAGTGGTTTATTTCATACTACATTTATTTTCAGTTCGCCTTAATTACGCGATAATAAATGTACCGCGAAAAAGGGTATGTATATACCGCCATACGTAAAATAATATCATAAGCGCAAAAAGTAAAACGCGCAAAATAATTCAAAATTCGAGTTTGCGCAAAAATATTGGCTTTTACAGTACATTAGTGATTCAAATCTTTCCTATAACTGAATACATAATTCAAAATGAACTTTGTCCTGACAGATCCTCTTACCAATACACATCATTTGAAAGTTGATTTCTTATTTCCGAAAACACTTAAAAAAAGTTTTATATTCCAACAACCAGGTTAAATCAAAGTAGCTCTATTATTAGCCTAAGCACAGCAACAGCCCCCTCTATTGGCTGTATCTAAGCATGGTAGCTTACATCACATGACATAACAAAGTCCACGCCATCGCAAACGTGACTAGCTTCCCACATGTCATCACGCTAGGCTGAATTCAAACTGTTGTTTGTTTAGCATCAAATCTGAGGCACATCAACAATTCAAAGAATCAAAGCCTCGATTCACGGATGTAACAGGTACAGGTCAACATTTCCTGAAATACTTCCAAAATTGAATTTTTTTAAAAAAAGAGAGATTTCCTATTCCATTGCACATGATTGAATTTCCTGAAAATATGATTATTTTCTGTCAATTTCCTGACAAGGTACATCCCTGTCGATTGCTGGGGTACGCATACTGCTTTAAGTGGGTCTAGCATTATTGCAATGGAGATGGAACCATGGCCGTTGGGGACCCTGTCGATTGCTGGGGTACACATACAGCATTGTGGGGTCTAGCAATATTGCAATGGAGATGGGACCATGGCCGTTGGGGACCCTGTCGATTGCTGGGGTACACATACAGCATTGTGGGGTCTAGCAATATTGCAATGGAGATGGGACCATGGTCGTTGGGGACCCTGTCGATTGCTGGGGTACGCATACAGCAGTGTGGGGTCTAGCATTATTGCAATGGAGATGGGACCATGGCCGTTGGGGACCATGGCCTAAGCAACTTTAAGCTCGCTTTCAACCGCATTTTTTCCCAATAACCAGCAACAAACGTTACTTTGTGAGTGGCTGTGGTTGCTGCCGTGGCGACAGCTGCTTCCTGCTATTGCACTCAGTCTGTTTACGCCGCGTGACTCACATACCAAGACACCCCTCCCTGCCATCAAACAGTCACCCCTCCTTCCTCTAAATAATGACATCATAATTATATCCACTTTGTTGTTTAGTTTGTTTCTCACTTTTAATAACTTAAAAACACATGAAGTTGTCAAGATAAGATAAACCTATTATAACGTAGCAATGTTTCATCTTTCAGATTGAATCAATTACCAATTTTGAATAAAATTTTGGCTTACAAAAGTTTCAAATAGAGCATTATCTTTCTTCAGTACATTTATTTATTCCAAATATTTCATAATTGGTTTAATCTCATGTTGTTTTATTTCAAATTCTGCATCGTTTGAGACAAGACAAAGTCTGTTTTGTTGCGTAAAGTTTGACAAATATTGTGATGTCGTATTGGCAAAATCACGCAAGCAATGACATTGATCACATGGCCATATTGTTCTGCCGTCGGACTCGATTAAACTGAACGAGTCTTTTGAATGACAAAGGACTCACGCAACAAATGACATTGATCACATGACCATACTTTCCGCCGTCTGTCGGACTGTATTAAACTGAGTGGGTTGATCGATCTTCTGAATGACATATCGTCATTTCCTATCCACCTACAGGTTAATTGGCAGAAATATTGCACAATGTTGTATCTTCAGATTAAATTGTTTCGCAAGTTGCCTATCTAACCTTGATCTTTGCTGTGTATGGTATGCCCCCACTTACATTGATGGAAGGTACAGGTAAGAGCAGCGCTCAAGACCCCCTTTTCAAGCCTACTAATCCGCTCCCGAAGATGCCAATTTCAAGATTATTCAGTTCTGAAGACCCCCATTTTTTAAAGATAAGATTCAATAATGTGTTTTATAAAGTTTTCAACCTAATTTTGAGCGATTGTTTTTGCTCCAATAATCATATTTTTATGAAAAAGAGTAGTTCCTGAGACCTCAATTCAGAAAAAAAGCAGTTCCATAGACCCTATTTTTGACCAAAAATCAGTTCTCCAAGACCCTATGTTGAATATCGAGATGGCACATACCTACCAAAAAGTTTTTTGAGTAGCTCCCCCCCCCCCCGGGGCATGCCCAAAGATGTTGTGTACCCATTTATGACCGCTAGGAATCCACACCCAATTGACCAATACCATCACATCCACATTTTCCTGTGTGCATCTATTTCTCATTTCAGCCAAATACTTTTTTGTCACTTTCTGGATCGTCAAACTGGACACAAAGCAATGGAAGCATAAAATGGCTGACAATATTTCTTTAATAAT
Source organism: Ophiothrix spiculata (assembly GCA_000969725.1). Classification (NCBI taxonomy): domain Eukaryota; kingdom Metazoa; phylum Echinodermata; class Ophiuroidea; order Amphilepidida; family Ophiotrichidae; genus Ophiothrix; species Ophiothrix spiculata. The sequence continues at coordinate 17,683 of JXSR01S021382.1, forward strand.
TGCCGAATCGTGTCTTAATTAAAACTAATTTGTCAAGATTTCTGACATAGACAACTTGGGACATAAAAGGGAGTAAACTGTCTCTGATTTTGTCTCATCATAGCGTGGATTACGACGGAGGGGAAATTGACCAATTATACTTAAATATCAGCTTAAAAAAGACTGCCGGAAATGTAGCCTTGATTTGTGATTTCCTCATTTAATTATCAATCGCAAAAAATCTTTCGCAAAAGACTAGCTCACTCAATAAGTACCCAACTGCAAAGTTCACTTTAAATCATGCATCAAATTAGCTAACAGCACAACACCCAAATACAAAGTTCATTAATTGAATTTCTATGTGGCTCTTTTAAGTACAGAAATATCTGTTAGTTAACCTTAAGAATACAAATGATAACACAATCCCTAGTACTAAGTTCACTGACCTGTTTGACTTTCAACTGATGTAGCACTTCGGCTGGTTTATAACAGAATTTGATATCAACGCAAACTGAAACTTGATTTAATTCGTCAACCTAAAGGACTATTTGGGTAACTTCTTACTCAAAAATTAGTATTTCTTGACTTTTAAACATATAAACAGTACAGTTTTAGTTCTGATCACTTCTTAATCTAGGAACAGCGTTGAAATCTAAAAATAGTAGTGTTGAAAGGAGATGTACTAGAACCTAGTTAATTATGTAAGACAGATATCTAATATAAGGTCATAGAACTCAAAAAGGTCTCGCCTTCTTTACAGAGAGAAGAGGTGATGTTAATATTTTGGTTACTTTTATTAATCTAGCAATCGTACACATTCTGGTACAGAGAACAAAGCGTAATTAAGGGGTCAGGAAAACACCAAAGCAGCTCAAAAAATGCCAAATGGCTCAAAGGGCTATTAGTCCCAATTTTTATTTATTTATTTTTTTAAATTTTAGCCTAAATTGACAAATGCATTGTTTCTTTTTCCAAAAAAGATTACATTAAGTGAAACAACAGCATATTGAATCGAATCCCTCAACTAACACAGATTCAGAGGCTACAACATAAATCATTGCATTGTAGGAAAAAGTATACTTTAGGTCCCATCAAAAACTATATCCTAACCCTAAAACTAACCTTAACCCTAACCCTAAATTAAACCTAACACTAAACCCTAACCCTAAATTCTGGATGGGACCTAAAGTACACATCTGCATTGTAACCCCCCCCCCCCCACCCCAGAGAAGGAACTCACACAAAATGGTGACATGGGGATGTGCCGCTTTGGAGATCCCATTTTTTTACAGCTGATCGCCGTTCTGTAGCTACTGGTATGCATTTTCCTGAAATCACCATTCTCGAGACTCCTCAAACCTTTGTTCTTTTCCTTTGAGTCGTTTATTAGCCTCTGCGTTCTCTACAAAACTCGCTTTCTAGTCAATTAATACGCCTCATCGGGAGAAAAACAAACAGCTTTTCAAAGGGTGTTTTCTTAAAAAAAGTCCAAAATTGTTTGCTTCGTGCATCAGTTCTGAAGACCGGATTATTGATCCACAGGCCCATATCAAGTTCTGAAGACCGGATTATATTGTTCCACAGGCCCATATCAAGTTCTGAAGACCCTACTTTTGCTTTGCACATCAGCTCTCTAGACCCTTTACATTTTCCATGGCTGTTGAGTTAATAATAATAATAATTCTGGCATTTATATTGCGCCTTTGCCAAAGAATACAAAACGCTGGCCATTATTATTATGCCGTAGCAAGGGAATCATCAGAACCACTTTGTCTTAAACTAGGCCACTTGCAACCAATGACCAAAGGCGCAGACTTATCAGCACTTCTCTTGTGATAATCCCCCGTAAACAGCGCCCCAATGCACTCTGGTTGACAAGGCAAGTGTGATAAAGTGATTTGCCCAGGTGCACAACACGTTCTCAATATCCTATTTTTGGCTTTTGCTTGTCAGTTCTCTAGCTTCCAAAGCTAGTTTTGCCCTCTCTAAAATATAAAGTAAGCCCCCCCCCCCTCCCGGGATATTGTACCTAAGTGTAATGTAGCAGAACTATTTTTTGAATTAGGAGAATCCTAAGTTTGACTGTTGCCACTAGCTTAAGCCCACTGGACTTCTTCATTTTTCTTTGATAGAAATACCTTCTGGAAGCCTCTGTTATCAAATAACCGTTTTCTTGTCAAATTTTCAAGTTTATCGCTTTATTGTTTTCGCCAGGGTAACAATCACAAATGAATCACTTCATTTACAGATTTGATTTCAACATCATCAAAGCCAAGAATATGTCGTTGTCATTATCTCACTTAACAGAAAATTTGATTGGTCAAGGTGTTTTGTATCTACATAATCTAACCAATCAGTGACTTTGATCAAATTTTATCTCAAAACAACATTGTACTTTATTTGTAATCTTTTTAAAGTTGTCCTTGAAAATATTAAGGTCAGACAATTTGTAAGGTGAATTCTGATTGGCTAATACAACAAATCAAACATGTCCACAACCAATCAAAATGAAAATGATACCCTGGAGACTTAAATGTTTCTCAGAAAAAACCCAACAATGAATATCATTCATAATACCTCTATGCTTGACAAATTATTTTACTATAACATTCCGGCCAAACTTTCTGAGCCTAAAATGTCATCAGACAAAAAAGGGCATGGAATTCTAGGTTATTGAAAACTGAATTTAACGGCAAAGTTGCCAAATTTGGAACCTATTCAGGATGGGGATTTTGATTAATGTTGATATCAACAGCTTAACAAAGTTTGGATTATCAATGAAGGGAATTCCCCTAAATATCTGAGCATCCTCATATAGTCAAGCAAAGTTCAATCGTACTATCTATAACCAAGCATGAAGTTTGATTATATGTAGTAAGTAAAATATCTCATCCCTATTAAGGCCAAATCACTGCATATTAATGTTTTTGTACATGTATCATTCATGATTTTGGTATCAATTTCATTTGTGGGCTAATTTTGTTGCTTCTACAAGAACAAGCCTTGAACATAAGTTCATTTGAATATTCAGGTATTCAGGAAGACTGGGTATGTGGTTATGATTCCAAAAATATAGACTAATTTACTTCCCCATAATAATGTCAAGGGGCCGGAATTGATTTTGAATAAAATCAATCCGCCCATTGACCTCAATGTTAAAATGAAAATCAAACCAAATGTTATGTTTAGGTCATATAATATAAACCAATGTTTGTAAATACTATCTCCGTTGGGAGTTGGATAATCAACTCCATTGTACATTTTTATTTTGACTTTTCAGTTGAGAACTACTTTTTCTCCCACAGTATGTTAATGACGATACTGGCGAAAGGTCACGTGACATAGCTATTGAGTGATAGGGCATGGCCGCCTCCTCCTGCATAATGTCATATTTGGTTTATGTGTGTTATTTGGCTGTTTGCTACATACTACAAGATTTACAGCATATAGGCTTGATGATAAACATCGCAATAAGAAATCATGACCCAATCCATAATTTCAATAAAGGACCTTCTGCCATGCCTTAATGTAAGTCTGCTGTAAGAACATGATAACTCTTCTTCAAACATTGTCATTGAGTTTAATGGTTTTTTGATTAAATTATGCTGATTATGTCAGCAAAACTCGTTAACAAATTAAGCAATCAGACATGACTACATGACCATCACTATTAATAGGACTATTAAGACAATTCTGACTAGTTTTCCCCAAGCAAATTTCTTGTCATAAAGTACAACATTATGCATCCTTATAAATCATACTCCGAGAATGATTTCATAACGAAAAAAATGTTGAAAAGTACCAGACAGAGGCATTGCGCCTAAAAACTGGAATTGCAAGATTAAGGAACAATGTGCTTGAATCCTTAGGCAAGCTATTACCTCCATATAACTTGGCTGACCCAAGCACATCAGGGAGATGTCCTGGGGCAGATGTTCAGAGGCAGTGTGTTCATCACCACTCACTGCATCCATACTCCCATGATTCAGGACTAATCTATATCTTCATTTTGTAACTTTGACTGCGAGAAAGAGAATCACACCATCAGGATAACAAGTTCATTAAAAATACCTAGTATTGTTATACATGCATTGTAATGTTGACTGAAGGATGAGAATGTAGCTTGTCAATTTTAGTGTGAAATACGAGTACATTATAATTTGAATTTAATATTGCTTTCAGTGATTTCTGTGTTGTTTCAAAACAAGTCTTCCGTTCAAAAGTGCATTCTAGATACAGCATCCCATTCAGTTATTTCAAACAATTATGCAAAGCAGGTCAAAGTTCATAAGCAGATTTCATGCGATTAAAACGCAGTGTTCATGTGGTTCATAATTATAAAAACAAAACCTTGGGTTTTTTTTTACATTTCTTAAATCTTAAATTTGCACATAATAGCTATATGTTACAAAATATTCCAATGACAACTCTTTCCTGATTGGTTGAATGAAATGAGATCCAAATCATTGAACCAATCAGGTTGAAGAATAAAAACATTCCTGCAAAATACCCAGCAAGCTCCTCATTGATATCCAGATTGATATCAGTAAGCTATTATTCACATTTGTGGTTTGAAAATGCCTTTTACTACCTATTTATACTTCATTCTAGTTCCTCAACAAAATTAGCTACCAATAGTACTTTCCCTGGCTACTTTCAGCAAACCTAATTGGTTGTTTGCAAGAAACAACTACCTGTGTGGCCAATTACAATGGAGCTTTGAAAAGCACCTACATCAACATTTTCCCCTGGCTTATTTTTGATACAACCTCTTTGACTGGTGCAAGAAATAGCAGGAAGTATATTCTAACCAATCAGCATGCAGTTCTCAAATATATAATGGGAAATCAGTGAAAATAGAAAGCTTCTCCCCAAAACACAGTTTGGTTATATACTGCCAAAATCAGCAGTTTTAATTGCCAATTTGAATGCGGAAACTTGTTGCAAACTTTTGAAACTACATTAAGATTTTATCTCTTTTGATTGGGGAAAATATATAAGGCTTCTAGGATACTTCCCCGAGTGTACTGTTGGAAGAACTAGATTTTTAATTTCTAGCATTAAACTCAAGGTTCTGGAAAAAAAAACACATCTTGTAAGGCAAAAAAAAACCTAAATGCGAAATGTGTTTTTTTATTTTATTTTGTTTTCTTTTTTTCCTATTGTTCAAGAGGTGCTAAGGCAAATTTTGATCGAAAATCCGCATGGGTGATGATTTTTTCAGTAAGAAACCTGTCCAGTTTCAAGTTTTTATTGAAAAGAAAACACTTCTTTAGTAAAAATTTTGCAATTTTCCCCTTTCTTTTTATCAAATTGGCTATTTTGATTTTCGTTTTCTAAAATATCAAATAAAAAAATGAAATGCTCAAATAATTAATGACGCCAAGACGAAATGCGCGCGGCGCACGGGAAACAAACTTGTTTTTTGTTTTTGCCTAATAGTGAAATTGAGTCCTGTTTGCTGGTGCCTTACTATTAGCAGAAATGTCTTTATTCAACTGTCTAAGAAATCTGTTTACATTAAACTGACAGTGCGCATATGTTACATAATCTTTTGCAACTAAATTCAGCGGAATATTTGCCTGTTTGGTACGAGGCAACTTACTGGTATTTCAAGCAATACTTCATCATTGGACAAGCAAGTTTAATAGAACTTCAATGACTTTGGTTAACAATATTTGTACCCAAGTTGTAGTAGATAGAATCTCATTAAACTTGGGTTAACATTGTTTAACCAAAGTTAAAAATGAACTTCAATGACTTTGGTTAACAATATTTATACCCAAGTTGTAGTAGATAGAATCTCATTAAACTTGGGTTAACATTGTTTAACCAAAATTAAAAACACAAAATCCAGGTTAGCAATTGGCATAGCTATCAAACTGATATGCAGTATTCAGAATTCAAACTATAGATGCTGTTGCTTTGATTTTTAGCCGCGGCCAACAGCAACATGCAACATGCATCACTGCATAAGAACGGAGACATGGCAACATATGGACTATACTGTAAAGATCTTGAAGTATACAACAAGCAGCCGATTAACGCACATAGACCATAGGGGAAGTAAAATTAGTCCATATTTCTTGAATTGAATGATAACAACAAACCAAATCTTGCTGAATATTCAAATGAACTTATATTCAATGTTTGTCCAGGTGCTAGCAACAAATATGGCCCAAAATCATGAACAATTCAAGTGCTAAAATATACATATGCAGTGATTTGGTCAATCCTAATCAATTATTACTAGTCTCTTACACAATACAAAACCACCAGTTCACAATGTTGTAGAATACAAGGGTTATATATATGCTATGGATCTTGTAACAGAGTCTGATTGCTTGTTGCATACTTCCAAGGTTTACAGAGTATACTTAGAATCAGAATAGGCAATACCATTTTCTGCTAGTATGCCAAACAAAAATCCAGAGTGCAGGGCCCACTGTTTGTGAATGCAACCCCTACCATAGATTTTTGTTTAAATTGTCCAACAAATTTTTATTGTGCCTATAGTATGCCAATTGCTCAGTTATTGCATTGTGTTAGATTTGCCCAAACATGAAATGCCTTGCTTGACAGATCGCTTGTAAATTACCGCAGACAATGATGCGACTGTATTATATGAATAGAAATCTTTCGTGCTAAAATTCATTCATGGCATTAGCATTTCTAGATGCAAATAATGATTTCATTCCATATAGAGCTGTGCTTACCAGTAGAGGCAATAGCAGCCACGCCTGTGATTGGAGCATCCGTAGACACCATATTGCCTGATAGCGCCCCCGTTTGTCCAATAGATGTTGCTATAGCAACAGGCCTAGCCATCGGTGGCGGCGGGGGCGGTGGAAGCATAGCTGATGGTATGAAGCCGGCCAGCCCCGAGTTTGGTTTGATGGGACTGGTGGCGTTCACAAGGCCAGCGTTCCCCTTGATCTGTAAGTGAGGAAAATAGGGCTGAAAGGATTCAAAAGTGTTGGCTTTGGTTAAAAATAATTCATCATGCATATTTATACACAAGCAGATTCACACGATCTGTGCAACACTATACCGTATTGCACAGTTACTATACTGGTACAACACACACATAGCACAGCTATTTCAATGTAGCTAGCTCCCAAGTATCAACCCAGTGCACTACCATAACGCTCCAGCTACTACTGTGAGTAATCACCGAGGTGTCTAAAAACTATTATATAACTCATCCATAGATTCTAGTCATTTGATTGGTAAGATTGTAACACATGACCATTTGTCATTTTTACTATCACTATCATCCGTTTGATAGTCTTTACTATCACTGTCATCCGTTTGATAGTATATCAAAACTACAGACTGAGTGTACAGTAGGGACCTATTATTTTCTGCTACAATGGTAAGTATACAGTAGTTAAAATGACTAGAATCTATAGATGAGCTATATAAAACAAATATTAACTGCTTATATTCGTGTGATGGAAAAAATATACCATCCTTCATTGAAAGATGATTGTTCCATTTCACTCGCCTATCGGCTCATGAAATGGAACAATCAATCTGTCAATTCGGGAAGGTATATTTTTACCATCACACTCAAAAGCAGTTTTATACTTAAAATATTTGTATACTAGTAGCTGATTGAGCCCAATGGGTGAGGGATATGAAGCTGTGAGCTGGTTGTGTACAATTGTACTACATTAATTTGTATTCGTCATAGAAAAGTTGGGTAAAACTGCCTTTCATGTTGTATCTCAAGATGTGCTGTTATTTTACTGCAAAATGGGCGCATAGTATACAATATTTTGCAAAACATGAAAAGTTAGGTCCAAAAAGTACAATAGGGGAGGATAATGTCTTCCCTTCTTGGAAAATTAACTTTGGACTACAACGTTTCAACAAATTGATTAAAGTAAACTAAATTACACATTTTTTCAGGGAATATCACAAAACCACCTTTTAAACAAACTCATAAAAACATGTTTTTTGTCCTTTGTTACATTCCACACTAAGCATCATTTCAGGTTTTGCAGCAACCTCTAGGGGCACTGAACCTTAATCAGGCCAACATTTGCAACATCGCTGCCCCGATCATAGATTTATTATAAAGTGTTGCTAGCAAAAGGATAAGAAACATCATTCAAGCCATAGGAGTGAAGCGGCCAAGTCGGCGCATTACTGAAGAAGCGTCAGAAGACGAAACCGTCTAAACGTGAGTAACAAATTGGACTTGTAAAACATAATTTACCAATAATATGATTTCATACACTGTTGATAGGTCCTTAAAATCATCTTATCGTTGACTTCAAAAGTGCATTTTCATATGATGTTAAACTTTAAGATGCACACAATTTGAGAGCTGTTGTTCTAGGAAGAGTAGTATCGATATGTGGCTAGGGCCTCAAGGGGATGTTTGCTAATGTTTTGCAGGAGGGTCTACTTACCTGCTGATTAGGGGCCTCAGGATGGGGCACTAACTGCACAAAATCTCCAATGGCCTCTGGGTGTGGCGATGAGATTCTCAGCTGATTTGTGTAGAAGTTGTTTTGGCTGACTGGCGGACTGAAAGCTCCCCCTGAATCTGTTGAGAACAATAAAACTACAGTTTAATAAGTACAACATGACATAGGCAACATTTTTTAAGATGCAGCGTTCCCTTTCGCAAATTCAGAATCAGCGTGCATTGTGGGTACTTTCTCGCCATCGAGTGGAGAAGCACAACTACAACGTATTTTCAATGGATTGAACTTTGCCCTTTTCACAAAAATGTTGCTAACATTAAATTGGAATGTTTTCTCTTTTTGTTTTGCAAGATATGAATAAGTAATCATGCCCGGGTGTCAATGTGAGTTACAATGCACAAAATCATAAGTATTTTGAAAAGGGCAAAGTTCACTCCATTGAAATTACGTTATAGTCGCACTTTGTTTAGCTCCAAAAAAGCGTGGGAAAATTCCTGTGTGCATGCGCAGTCACGCTGATTCTGAATTTGCGAAAGGGCTTCTTGTGTGAAGGCAATATATTGCTTCATAACAGCATCCCCGCACGGATCAACGATTACAGCCTTGGAGATGATACCACATGATCCAAAACATGTCAACTTTGGGCCAGTACTCTCTGTTTGCCTCAAGCAATTATGTACAAAATATTACGCTTGATCATCTTGCCTCGTTTTATCTGCTATAGTACAGGTTTGGGGTATTTGCTTCAGTCCTCAGCAAAATCCCATCCAGTTCTTTCAGTTTGGGTGCAACATCATCCACTTTGGGTGCTATTTTTGCTCTTTGGGTGCTATTTTTGGGGTATTTGCTTCAACCCTCTGCAAAATCCCATCCAGTTCTTTCAGTTTGGGTGCAATATAATTCACTTTGGGTGCTATTTTTGCTCTTTGGGTGCTATTTTGGGGGTATTTGCTTCAGCCCACTGCAAAATCCCATCCAGTTCTTTCAGTTTGGGTGCAATGTCATCCACTTTGGGTGCAAAATCCCATCCTGTTCTTTCAGTTTGGGTGCAACATCATCCACTTAGGGTGCTATTTTTGCTCAAAGTGCAAACAAAATATATGTACAGATTTTCCATCCAAATCCAGCTATTCATTTATCCTTACTTTGTGTTCATTTTCTAGAGAACTGCGCCTTTACTGTAAAAAGTAAAAGAGCAGTATGTGTATATGGGAAACACACTAGAGCATACTTCCATTTAACATCTATTTCCACTTCAAACCACTGCAGGGCTGGAAAGTTGTATGTACACAGTTTTGATATGTAGTCGAGTAGTGAGGCCTTCGGAACCAGACAAAATGTTCCCGTCCTATGTTTTGATATCATTTGAAGCAGAAAAACTGTATCTTCACCAATTCAATATCTCCTAAAATCCCCCTTGGGAAAATTTTTTATGGCCAATTGAAAATCGAACTCATTCACGTCAAACTACTCCAGGGCTAGAAAGTTGTATGTACACATTTTTGATATGGTAGATACTGCCTTATATAATAAAGCATTAATCATCTGCTCATTACGGCATGAATTTCCAAACTTTTTCAAAGAAATACTGCATTGTTATTTAAGAGAAGATATCGTGTGTATCCCATCATGCATTGCTTCCTATTGGAAATTTTGTACAGAAAGTCATCAATCAATCAATCAATCAATGATACAAGTACTTGCATAACATGCATACCCCATGAAGGAGTCTATTCGTACAGGGGATCCACGGCTTTACGTGACTGTCCGACCACGGAGCAAGTAGAGTAAAGTTTCTTGCCCAAGGAAATAAGAAGACGAAAACCGCCCGGCCCGGGGCTCGAACCCACAATCTCTGCATTACGAGACCCATGCTCTTACCGCTCGGCCATGCTCATGTGAGTAGTTAGTGATAAAATATGTCAAAAATGCAAGATTACAACAATTAATTTTGATTTAGGGTCATTTCATCACTAACTACTCACATGATTTCTCATACAAACAATCCCACGGCACAGGAAGCAATGAATGATGGGATACACGATATCTTCGCTTTTGTTACTCTATAAGGAATTTGTCTTACCCATCATACCTTTGAAATCTAGCTGAGTTGTTTGTGGACTACTAATAGGCACTTGACACGCCGTTAACGACCCCATCATGCCGTCTACATTCTCCACTTTAGGCGTAATTTTCGTAAGGCCTACTGGCTGTACCCTGGTGATCGCTGTTGGTGACATGGCTTGCTTTGGTTTCACTGTCACCATATTCTGTGAAGGCACAACTGGACTGGTTCCTGGATAAGATTAAAACACACGTAAGTAATTAACTTTTAAAATCAATTTATGCTCAATTTTATGTGCAAATGCAAGGATTACTATTAAATACTCTGCTAATGCTGTATGGCGCAACAAGTTTCTGTACATACCGTATTGTTCCTATTAATGGCCAACTAGGAGTTGCATTTTATGAAAGATTGGCATTTATTAGGGACCAATTCTTAACTCACGTCTTGCATCATAAGGCCCAGTGCAGACTCCTCTATCATATAGAATATTTTGCTTAGAATATTCTATGCTGACGACAAAATGACTTAGGTCATCGAATAAAACTACGATAGTGGAGTATGCACTGGGCCTAAGTGCACAAATATGTTATGTAAGCTTAAAAAATAGGGCAATATCAGTCGCGTCAACCTGGAAGTAGTGAAAAATTGTGCTTTATTTCTGGGATCGTGACTTTGTTTTAATTGTTCATTAGGATCTGTTTGGTGTAAAACGCAAGAATGGTAAGCTAAATTATGCAAGAAAATGCTTGGAAATTGACTGTTTTTTGAAATAAATAGGTTTTTCTTGCTTTATTTGACCAATTTCCAGTATCAGCTCTTCATTTTGGCGCAAGGACCTCTTCAACTTGAATTTATCAAATTGGTGCAAGCTCAAAAACTAGGGAACGCTGCTTAGCCTGCTTACATTCGTACAAAAATTCTTGTCATTTGATTGGCTAACACAAAAATGCTTGTCATTTGATTGGTTAACACAAAAATTCTTGTCATTTGATTGGTTAACACAAAAATTCTTGTCATTTGATTGGTTAACAGGCGTTCATCATTTCAAGCTACCTTTTTCCAAATTAAAAAAAAACACATTTCTTATTTTCCATTGCACTCAACCAGTGCAAGGTGAAATAAAATTTCTGAAGAAATCATTAAACCTAAAGATCTATATTGAAAACAGAAGACAATATACTTAAAAACTAAAGCTTCAATATGAACTTAACTCAGGAGGGGGCACAAGGACCATCTTGAATTTGACACAAGATGGAACCACGCTTGAATTCTCTCACACACATTTTCAACATCCATAAAAACATTTCACTACGTCACTTCTGGCCAACAAAAGTAAAAATGCAGTATGTGTATTGCAGATATATTTGCAAGCTACTTCCTTTTCCCTTGGAGAAATCCTGCAGAAATGAGCAGATGATCAATTCCTTTTCATAACTGAAGGAGTAACTATATCAAACATATCTTTTCACTTTCAAGTGAAATGTTATAATGCTATGCTTTATAATTGCACATACATGACTGCATTTTTACTTTTTTGGGCAGATTTTTTATCAAGCATTTTCAGCATGCGAATAGTTGGTCTATTACCAAGCAATATTTTGACACAGGCTAAATTTCATGTTACAAGGAAGAGCTTATAGGGCATTGGACAAAATTTAGAAATTTATTTCTTGATGATCTATACTTAATATGTTCGAAAATAAAGTTAATTACCAAATATTGGCAAAATTTTGATCAAAACATCAGATAAGCCAAAAATTAGAATTTTATTTTGTTTGTTGACCTTGGGTATGAGGATATTCCCTCATAAATATATGTACTGATGCTATATCAAGAAAAAGCCTACGATTGGTTTGTAAAACATTCCTTACTCATCATAGATAAATCAAAAGAAATTTCGAGTTTGCATTAGATTTTCTAAGACAGACTATTTTAAAGTTCCAATTTTAGGGGGCAGTATTTATCCTTGTCGACAACGATAATTAGAAATAAAAGAATATCAAAGTATTTTGAAATACAGGGTTTGAATTTGACAATGAAACTTTGCATGCTGTCATTATAACTGCTAATACTTCAAATGATGCAAAAATCTCAATGTGTGGGGAAAATTGGGGGCGATGCTGAACTTGTCCAATGCCCCTTTAAACATGTCCTATGATATCTACGCAAGAAATTGGCTCTAAGCATACCTGGTTTTACACTAGGTAGTTGAATGAAGGAAGGAAGGACACAGTTTTCAGCTGTTTCATTAAAATTTCACTTTTTTGTGACTTGAAATATGATGTAAAAGCTGAAAATCAAAAATCTGAATTGTGGTCCTTTAAAATATATAGCAACCTGGCAATTCTTAAAGCTGATCTTGTTTGATTTCTTTTTTTACAAATTTATTCTCCCAGCTTTGGATTTGGTTAATTGTCAAAGTTACGGATGATTTAAGGTGTCTGGTCCACGCGTACCAGTACGCGTTAGTTTCCGAGTTGGTAAGTGCCACAATACGCATGCGCATATATATACTCTAGTGTTTTGAAGCTAAAAATTGCCATATTTTAATATTTTTCTGGAAAATTAAGTCAGTGACCCCCAATTTTTATCTTTTTATTTGAAAGAACATACTTGTGCGCAACTTTTGTGAAAAAAATAACAAAAATGCTCAGGCAGATTTTTTGAATCAACACTAAATAATGTCACTTTTGCCACATTTCCCATAGACCCCTGTACTAATTTTCCCAAAAAAACCCTCCAAAAATGCTGTTTTTAAACCGACTATCATGCAAAAATGAGTCCTGTGACCCCCAATTTTGATTTTAAATATCGGTTCTACATCGATAAAATATCAATCATGGCGACTTTTATTAGAAATCTTCGGGCAGATCTATCATGGACCAGACACCTTAAAAGAAATTTACTAAAAAGCAGCTTAAGTTTTTAAAAATTGCCATATTTCTCGTTGGAATATAGATAGAGGGCGCAATGTGTCACCTGTGTCTATATCACTATGCCAGCTACCTGATTGGCTCGATAATGACGTCGGCGATCGTTCGTGGTAGAAATTGATACTGTCCGGATCATCTCCGACGCTGTCGATGTCGTCATCACCTGACATTGTGCTCGAGTTGCGTTTTATCCTTTTGATCGGCTGTGGCTGCGTCATGGGCATGTTCCGCCTAATTCCGTTGCTCATGGACATGTCGTTGCCATAGTTGTAGTAGGTGGGGCTGTCTAGATCACCCAGCGTGTGTAACGGCGTCGGGCCGTTGCATATGGAACCTGTTGCAGGAAACACAGAGTTGGGAGCTGCGTGTAAGAACAACGGGGACTGCGATTCAGACGAGACTAAAACTACGACATGCAACACAGGAAATTGAGATCAACCTCCCCTAGGAAATACTTGCAGGCACTGTCTTTTGAGGCGCAGTGAGAGTGATAACTCACCATCACTCTCCTTAAATGAAACTGAGGAGAGCTATTTATCACTCACCCACCATTGGCATAAACAATTGCAAGGCAGAATATGAATGATACAATTCCTTGCAAATTATGTCAAATCACTCTCCCACAGCTCACCAAAAAATCTGGAGGAGAGTAATTTGCAGCTCGCCTGGTATTTTTCAAAAGACAGTCCCTGATTTACAACTCTTCCCAGCATTTCAAGAAAATAAAATTCCCTGATTTTTCCCTGATGAAGTCTCAAAATTCCATGATGAATTAAAGCAATACTATAAGATTTGGATCAAAGATGGTTAAGGTCTAGCGTCATGGCGGATCGAAAGCTCCCCAAGGTGAGCATAATTTAATGTTGTGAGAAAGAAATAATTACTTTATCAAAGATGGTTAATAGTAAAAACAGCATAAAATGATGGAATGTGCTTATTTTAAAGCGTTTCCAAGAGTATTTTGTCAAAAAATTGTTTTGCCATTGAAAAATGGTTTTAAAGCACATGCATGCTTTCCTATACTAATACATGTGGAATAAAAATCGGAATTTCAAATTTAATTCAACAAATGGCCATAAAAGAAAAAGTAAGCATATTTATGCAAAATCGTTAGGAGGGTATTATTATCTACTCGAAACAAACCCAGTGAGCTAAAAAAAAAAGTCTTGGGTGACAGGGGGCGCTTCATTTATAAGACTTTGTAGTATTGCTTTAATTCAACTGATTTGGTATCGGTCACCACTAAAAAGTCTTAGTTTCAAAATTAGTCCAACCATTTTGATTTTATACAAAGAATTGTGTATTTCACAGTTATCTATACTACTACGTAAATTTATTTATGGTTACCATAAATAGATGCATTTTCACTTCTATCTCAAGAACATGTGTCAGCACATAAAAATTTACACAGGTTGTGAGAAAAATGAGCAATAATTTGTTACAAAATATCAAAACGTTTGAGCCGACTTTGATGATCTGAATGCAAAATTGATACCGGGTGTCCAAATAGCCAAATTTCTGAATTTAATGGTCACTGGACCTTGAGACTCATAAAAATGCTGCCACTGATTCCTCATCTATGATGCCCATTTTCAAGTGATCATATAAGAAGACCAGTGTTCCCGCTAAGGATTTTGACTTTGCGCCAAAGCGACATAAAAGGAAAAAAAACTACATCACGTCATTGCCAATTTTGGAAAAATCACCTCAAAAATTGCCAGTAAATTTGAATATAATCTGACTAAAACTCAAATAAGTGACAGTTGTGTATATCCAAAACCCTATTTTTGACTTTTTGTTTTGGAAACCCCTTGCGGATTGCGCCTTTTTTTGATCTTCTGCGCCAATTTTGTGACATATGACCCTAGCGGGAACACTGAAAAAGACTAGTATATGATGTCAGTAGGACAGACACGGTATAAAACGGCTCACCAGAAAGCGGAGACTTTGAAGATAATATCAATTTTCATTTTATCATTTCATCTGTTACAGTATTTTCTAAGCTTTAAAATGACACTTTGCTTATTGAAAATTAAATGAAATTGATCAAGGCAATCACATTTTACAACAGAAAATCTTATTATATTATTTTCTTTATTTTTTTGCTGCTTATTTTCATCAGTTTCTTGAAAAGTGTTCTGTCGCAAAGTCCCCCTATTCGGGTGAGCCATCACATATATCAACAGAATCAAGTGGCTGAAAACAGAAGGTTGAAAGTTCTATCTAACAAAATTTACATTTACACAATTCACAATTATAGAACCACGGGTGAGACAGATTTGGTTTAGGCCACATAAAAAAAGGGTTGTTTCTCATCCCCTCCCTCCTCACTTTTTTTTTGTGCAAAAATGCTAAAAAGATGTTAAAATTTGAGCTAAACACCCCGCTTTCCTTTTTAAAGGATTCTTTAAATTTTTGATGTTTCAAATGTTGAAACTGTCATCAAACCAACATCTGTCCATATCACGGAGAGTTAAAAGACAACAACTGAATGTGCAGTCAACATCTACCAAGGGTAAACATGGATTGCCCAGGCTCTCATCAACCTTAAAAAAAAACACCTCCCTCCCTCCTCACATTTTGAGAAACCTTCGGACGAGAAACAACTTATTTTTTTATGTGGCCTTAAACAAATAAATACTAACGCTGTCGATACTATCCGTTTAAATGGACGACGACCAGTTAAATGTTTACAAATTTTGCTGATCAAAAAACGTCTGTGTATTATAAATCATAAAATAATGAGAAAACACAAAACAAAGTGAAAAAATATGGTTCCCTTTTGACTGAATCCTTGTAAAGTAAACCAAACCAAGTGCATTTTAAGTTCTCCATTTTTGAGGAAACATTGTGTTTCAATACGCACTCACATTCCAACTACCCGAGGCCTGATTATAACCTTACTATGATACTGTATTCTACTTTTAGTAGATCATAAAAGATTCTGGTTAAACACTTTTAACGGTCAAAGTGAAATCTGTTTAAACGCGTTTTAGCAAATTAAACGGAAATCGACAGCGTTAATAAATACCATACAGTACAAAAACTAAAAGTTATTGGTGTACCTTTTGTGACCCTATTTAATTCCATTGCAGAGAAGACACCGCTGGATGAATAACTGTTAAAGTCCTCATGATGCCCATTCAATACACTACCTGCAAGGGTTTACAACAAAAACGGAAAACATCGTTAGTTATCATATTATGTATATATCAAACACAAACTTCAGGGTGCACAACACTAAATCACTCCACAATTGGTGTAGGAGTGGATAGTCTCGGTAAAAAACATAGGACCACACGGATTATTTCGCAATGATAGTATATATATAGAACTGGTTACATGTGACATGGTTTAGTGTATACAAATGACTAGAATCCTGTGATCATAAATAGCATCCAAAACTGGCATTCATATTTATTTTGGATTTAGCAGCATAAACTTGAGTCTAAAGCGGATAGGGGTCGTTTTCTCTGGGTGGAAAAAACGAATGCACTGTTTACGAGCCTGTAGCAAAATTTTTTATTGCAAAATGTTTTATGAATTTATAAGGTTATTTGAAAGACAAAAGTGAGTGCTTCAACTTGATATTAACTAATATTGTCACGCCAGTATGAAAAAGCTCGGACAATATAGGCTCTACAGCATTGGTTTCAATGCATGGGAAATTTATTTAGTGGTGTCCGCTCTTCAAAATCTTTAAGAACTAGATTTTTCAAACACCATGCAGTGTCCATGTTCCACTTCTTCCATAGAATCTCTGGGAGATAATATTGATTTAAAGGAATTTCATATACTGCACCAGTTAACCAAAATATTTCTAAGTCTTAATTCACAACAATTTGCTAAATACCATCACATGATGAAGCCATGTGTAGCACAAGATCCCTAGGGAGAGCCTGTCACCATAATAGTAAAAGTCATCAGTAAACAATGGTGTAACATATTGCCACATTACATCCATTGTTTAGAGATCACCAAGGGACTTCGGTTAAAATGTAATCTAGCTGAAAAACAAAAATGAACTCAAAGGTGTAATGAAAGGAGTTATCTGCTTGTATGATTGATCTACATTGCAATCTTCTGTCTTTTCCTCCGTATAAACATCTT
>JXSR01S021382.1:35563-45838 GCA_000969725.1 Ophiothrix spiculata
CCCCCCCCCCCCTTGCATCCACCCATTCAGTCAAGTCCTAGATCATCACCCACTTGGCAGTGATCAGTGTCAGCAGATTGTGGTTGTGCCCCCCCCCCCCTTGCATCCACCCATTCAATCAAGTCCTAGATCATCACCCACTTGGCAGTGATCAGCGCCAGCAGATTGCCGTTGTGCCCACCCCCCCTCCCCCTTGCATCCACCCATTCAGTCCTAGATCATCACCCACTTGGCAGTGATCAGTATCAGCAGATTGCAGTTTCATAACAGAGGTCAAGTTAAAGTATGACGCAAAATTGCACAACAAAGTTCTTCTTTAATTGTATCAAAAAAGCAGTTGGCAGGTTTGTATAGCAATTTATGATATAATTCCAAACTCCAAACTTGACTGTTCGGTTACAGGAAGACCAATCTTTGACAAGCAGCCAACATTATTGATAGTTTTCGTAGAGAATTTTGTACATTATTGTTCCTTGCCATGCTATTCTGCCCTGTAAGTTGATGGGCACAAGCCAGGTTTGTAATTAAAGCTGTGAACTGCTGTATGAATGAATGGATTGGTGCGTAGGATGCATGGTACATGTATAGCCTAGTATGAGAGACTCTCTTTAGGGGTGTACCATTAGATTTCTAGAAGGGAGCAGGAAGGTTTTTTGGGGAAAAAATTCACCCTCCATAGACAGAAGATAAAATTTCCCCCCTGAACATTGAATGGGGCGTGAAAAAAAAAAATCCAACCACAAACCCAACTTCCTGCTCCCCTCTGGGAACTCTAATGGTGCACCTCTTAGGCTGAAATCATACTCGGCCTCCAAACAAAATTTTTCCTACCAAACATTTGGTCGTGACGTCACCAAAATTTGCCATCGAATTTAAAGTATGAACGGATAGCAAACATTTGGTCCAATGTATGGCAATTCAATAACATGTGCATTCTAGCGCGAAATTTTATTTGGTCTCAACTAGCTCGGTGTTCAAGTTGTTTTGTTTGGAGTCAATCGTCATTTTGACGTCACAACCAAATGTTTGGTAGGAAAAATTTTGTTTGGAGGCCGAGTATGATTTCGCCCTTACATCAGATTGGATTTGCGTATCACCAATGACTTACGCATAACTATACAAATTTGTATTGCTTCAAATGATGTAAATCACTTTTTTTGCACCCTAACTCTGTAAGAATTTGATATAGAGTGTTTTTGATTTCCTTTTCCTATCTCTTGGCTGTGTTTTTGACAGTAAGATTCCAAGCATTCTTCAATTCATTTTGACTGCTTAAAGTCCTGAATGACCAAAACATGGTTGGGAGCAGCTAGTCAGGGTCGAATACCCTACTCTTTACGATACTAACTGCGATTACATGTACAGGTACATGGAACCGACGGCTTTACGTCACCTCAGATCTGTCATGAAATATTTACCCAACTCTAAATATTTCATGCAAGGGGCAGAGAGAGATGGTCATATTATCTGACCTGACCCCATGCTCCCATCTAGTTGGACAAAGACATCTTGGCAAAGATTCTAAGATTCTACTCAGGCAAGGCGACCATCCTGGGATCAAACCCGGTCCCATTGCACGTAAGGCGAGATCGCTAACAAGTACTCTATGGCGCCTAATATACACCCATCACTGTTTTAACCTTTTCCTGTCGTAGGGCATCTGAGCGACGCCATAAATTACTGCCAGCTCAGGCATAGGGCGTCTGAGCGACGCCCTAACTAACACTGAAGTATAACTATTTTCACTACCTCTTACCTATGCACTATCACAGGCAGTGTATACAGTTCATAAAGGTATATTATGCTGATGTTTCATTGAATTATGTAGAATATTTCTAAAGATAAATTTAATTTAATTTAGAAGTCAGTTTACAGGTAAAATGCCTTCAGCCTGGGACGGAAAAAATGGTCAGACTGGAAAGGGTTAAAGAAGCATCAGTGCGCTGGCACAATTGCTGAACTCTAGATCGCACCAAACTAGTAGGTGAAAGGATTCAGCTGACGCTCTCTTTTTTATCTAGCACATAACTGAAATTTGAAAATTTTCTTTTTGAACATAAATAATTTTTCTTTACGATCTAATATAACTCTATCCATGAAATATTTCAATGACCTTAAAGAAAATCCATTGAAATTATTTTAAAGACAAATCTATCATTGGATTCTTGGTAAACTGGATTAGCTCAGCTGTTATGAGGAACAGCTTACTCAAAAAGGATATAGGAATTATCATAATTAATAGCAAAAATCAGCAGTAAATGTTAAATCAGCCTTAGCACGCACTTGTTATATCCCAAGCAAAGCTGGTCTACTAACAGAAGCACTGATTGGCTGCTACTACCAGAAGACTGGCTGCTATAAGGCCAAGAAAAAATTATGAAATTAGGGTGCATTTTCCACTTTTTTCAAAAAATGTTCTCATAAAGCACCTAAACTGAGCAAAATTGGTTGCTTTCCTGACCCCCCCTTTTTTTTTTTTTTTTTTGAATAGGGTCGGTCGCTGAGGGCAACACAACAAAAAAATTTTGGCCTTATTAAGTACTGACTTATGTTGCTGGTGAGAATGACTGGTAAAAATACCTCGGACTCAGTACATACTAGCTAGAAATGGTAATGGGCCACTTTAATTGGTTTGAAAATGTCACCAATTACAAGCAGCTTGAAGAAATCCGAGCTATTGTTAATATTTTATTTTTTTCAGCATTTTGTATTCATTATAATATGTAGGCCTACATTTCCCTTTCTCATTCTATTAGGCCTACCTTTTTCCCAAAGTTTAAGACCATAATCCCCACCCAATACCACACGTTTTTTTCCCATTGACTATCCCATCCAACCAGTTGTGTACCAGCAACATTTTCCAGTTAGGCAGTCATATTTCCATTTTTCCCAATTTCTCCCAGTGAGTCATGGCCTTTTCTCTTCTTTTACCCCATCTTTTCCTGGTATCAAGCTTCAGGGTGCAGTATGGGTCCCTGCCACCCTATTTATTATGCCCTTGCATCTAGCCCTGATTCCAGTGCCTTGTCCAACACCACCTGTCCAACAGCTTCTATCCACCTCGACCAGGCAGCGTCCGTGGGAGGGGGGGACGGTGCTAGTTCTATCTTGCATCCAACTATCACCCCATACACCATGTACACACACCCCACCTATGGCAAGGAATGTAAACAGTGTAAACACTACACTCTGTCCCATCAACTGCAGTGTGTCCGCTCTGCCAATGACCCACATCGGTGTGAACCCATTCAGCCTATAGCTTCAATTAACAAGTACTAGGACAATCCGGTAACACATATAAAACAGCCGCCATACAACGAAACACTAAACCCAGGATACAAACGACAAAATCAATTTGGACATGCTCAATCAAATTTAGGAGGCCAATGATTCCAATCTCATTATCCCGCCACAATTCCATAACAACAACACAAAAGTATAACAAAATGAACTAAGTCAATTGCATGGAGATGAGGCTTAGTAACACCTGCAAAATGCAAAGTTCATGTGTCAATACCTTATTATCCTTTTTAGTGAACTTAGCCACTATGATCATGCTACAATTTAATATTGAAGTTAAGGCAAATCCCACAGGATATGTACAAAGCCATTCCCCTCCTCTGCCCCACAAAGTAAAAATGCAGTATGTGCACTTATAAAGCATAGCAGAAACTTCTATTAAACAAGCAATTTCACTTCAATCCATTCTCACGCAAAAAAGATGTAAGTACATATGTTTGATATAGTAGATACTGCCTTGAGTTATGAAAGAGCATTGGTCGTCTGCTCATTTGTGTAGGATTTCTCCAAGTGAAAAAAAGTAGCTTGCAATGTATTGCAATGCACATACTGCGTTTTTATTTTATTGGGGCCTCATAGCCTCAGCATCAAGGCCTATTTACACACCAGAGAGGGGAAGGGGGTAAGAGCACAAAGTCCACCAATCACAGGCTTGCACTGTTTTCATATTTAGGTTATTATAAACTATTTTTAATTTCCTGATGCAGCTAAAATTAAAGTTCTGGTTGTTCATGATCTAAAATAAAGTACTGCTGCGCTGGATTAAAACGTCCTTGTTGGACAGTTAATTGTGACTCGTTAGATTACTCTTCTTACAACCCTGCAAACAGTCTCGCAAACAGCTGCTCAGTTCTAGGCTGTATACAGTCCCTTGAAAAGTGCATGAAAACTGTAGTCTTTCACACTTTCACATGAAATGTAAATCACCTGTCTTCAAGCTGGCCATGTTGACCCATGATAGTCAAACATCTACAAACCATCAAAAATTTAGAATTAGGGCCAAAACATAGTCGGGCTTCAAACAAAATTTTCGCTACGGTACCAAACATTTGGTCGTGAAGTCAAAATGACGAATTACTTCAAATAAAATAACTTCAACACATGTTAAGACCAAATAAAATTTTGCTCTACATTGCACATGTGTTCAATTTGTCACCAGTTTATACTTTAAATTTGATCGCAAATATTTGGTGACGTCACAACCAAATGTTTGAAAGCGAAAATTTTGTTTGAAGCCCGACTATGGTTTGGCCCTTAGGTTTTTGATGAGGTGCAATAAACTCATTATACCAATTTATTATTGTGCTTTATGGGTGTTTTTTTTGAAACCATGATACATAATTTTTTTGTCCTCAGCTCAGCTAATTGAAATTAAAATTTGGCAAATAATTAGTCATTAATAATGACATTTTATAATCAGCCAAGTACATGTAATCTGGTTCCAAACAATGAAAATACCAATAATGGTACCACTTATCCCACATGTGTTACAACAATATACATAAGTACGCTCGTTTTGGTATTCAAAAAGTAAATGGTAATAACAGTTATAACCTTCTGGACTATGATGACGCTCGTTTCCAAAAACATATTGGCATGATAATGTCAAATTTTGCTTCGTTTAGGTCCAAGAGTCTTTGAAAAACAACAGCACCATTTAATCTCCTTAGGCAAAACATACTGGACAAATTCATACTTCTACTTTTTGCAATATGCAAATTAGAGATTGAAATATCACATTTCAGGAAACCAACAAATGAATGATTTGTAGATCAAATAAATGTTCACATCTAGAGTTTATTAGAAAGGACAAGGCTGACTCTAAAAAAGACATAATTGGCGCTGGCAAGACGTGTTGAAAGAGACGACAAGGATAAGTTATTTTCAGAGCGGAAAACTTTATAAATTACACAATTGTGCACTTTCAACAAATTGAGACTATTTCGTATAATAGCCTAGACATTGTGAAACCTATCTCTGATACATTATTTCTTATATGTGACCCATCATATCGAAAGGTACCTTAAGGGTCCCAAAAATGAAAATTGATTTTTTTTTGTATCACCTGAAAGATTATATTTTAAGCTTTACAATGACACCTTGCTTTTAGTTATTGGATGTTCGATTGCAAAGTTACGTCCAAATTGGTAAAAGGCATCAAGCTGATACAGATAACTATAGTTCTGAGAAAATCAAGTTTAAAGTTTCTGTACTGGTAAAACTTGAATGGAGAAAGGATTTGTATCTTGTTTTTTGACAAATTATTCTTATGTTTTGGATGTTGGAGCCTGATTAATATGATAGAGTACACTTCAAAGGTAACGTTTCTGATGAAATTAGATATTCGACCTTGGATGTGATTTTTGACTATGCTCAGCTTCAATGGCCCGTATCTCGTAATGATAAAGTTTGTTCCCAGATTGCTCTGTCAGACATCACCGTATAGAGCAAAAGGTATGAATATCGTACCTTTTAAAAATATATAAAAGTTTCACATATTGAACGTGTGCTAAACGGACCACCATCGTGTGAATAACGAATTAAACGTATACATAACGGTCAGACCGTATGGATAACATATTGAACGTACTTGTAACGAACACATGACGAACAAAAATGCATAAAACAAAACAATAGTGGGATAAAGTGTACGTTAGGCGTACGTTTTGCTCTATACGGTGATGTGTGACAGCCTTAACTTTATAGTGACTGTGCGATGCATAGGTAAAATAACTTTTTTTGAAAAAGCTAAAAAAATAAAAAATAAGCTAAAACTATTTAATTATTTATTTGAAAATAAGCTAAAATAGGGTCTTCGGAACTGAAGTAATCTTGAAAGGAGCGCCTTTGGAAGCAGAAGAGGCTGGAAAAGGGGTCTTGAGGGCGGCACATACCCGTATCTTCTGTCAATGTAAGTACCAACCCAGGATAACTAAATTATTGAAGTGTTTATTGAAATTTTTTTTTAGAAAGGCTTTTACGACGGGAATTCATGTTTATTGAATGTGAAAAAATTCTCAGTTAATCAGCTTCTAGGTCACTGGCCACATAGGAGTTCAAAACAACTCAATAACATTTATTTTTTATGTCAAAAACTGCCCACAATAATACTCAAAGCGTCCAATTTTCCACCTCTATCAATAATTCACATTGTATGATTTTTCCCACTGGTAATGGGGACAATGTTAAATTTTTGTGGTTGCTATTCTTAATGGTCGTCTAACCACTACATTCTAACATTTATTTATTTTGCATGTATGAACTACTTTCTCTTTTATCCCATTAACCCAGGGGGTCACTGGCCTCCCTAAGTTAAGCATTTTAAGAAATTTTGATATCTATCCTGGGGGTCACCAGCCTACTGAGTTAAAGCACACTTTAATTCTTATTATCTTAGGGGGTCACCGCCCTCCTTATGGGGTGGAAGCGAGACAATTTGGCACACTGCAGGGCATTTGGTTATTTTGATCTTCTTTTAGCCTACTGGTTGTCAATGTGTAATTTGAATGAAAGAAAATCTATACACAGATTCATTAAACTGAATTACTTGGAAACATGTCAGCAAGCATTCTTGGTGGGGTATTCACCCTCATCAAAGATCACTACATAGAAAAGGATTTTCTGTTTGTTCTTAATTATTTCTTTCAAAATATGTTTCTTTTCCACATGTGGAACATTTCATTTTTTTTTTTAGAGAGAGAGAGAAAATTTAATGGGGCTGGTCTGATTTTTCAATATTTAGTTTAAAAAAATACTGGGGATTTATAGTGTGCTATGCCTCTCAGATTTGTAATTCAACTCGGCCTCAGCACACTTTACAGGTGTTCGCTGACCACTGTGGCCCAAGTAAGCTCCATTCCACAACAAGCATCATTTCAGGTTCTGCAGCAACCTTGGGGGCATTGAACCTTGATCAGCCCACATACGCACCATCGCTACCCGGATCAGCTCCCCGAGTTTCGTACGGGTGTCCACGAGACAATTAGCAGTTAGTTCCTCGTCCAGGGGAATTTCAAGCACACTCAACTTTTGGCACCAGCGGGATTCGAACCCGGGACCTTCCGCACCGCAAGCGAGCGCCTTACAGATTGAGCTAACTTGACTGCTTTCAGTGTCATAAGATGACTACCATATTTAAAATTTCAGCTGAATCCATTAAACAATCCTGATTTTATGGGCAATTTTGTATGTTACTGAGTAGAATTAATTATGGTTACCATAACTAGACACATTTTCATACATATCTAAGGTTGATAGCAACAAGGCTGTACCACGTGTATCAAAAAAAATTGTGCACGGATTAAAACCGATTCTGACCTTGATAAAAGCACAAAATCATAATTTTGTTGTTAGTGTAGTAATGCAGATTAAATAAGCTTTCAAATGCAGAAAAAATTATAGAAATCGGATGAAAAATAAAAAAGATATGACCAATTTTGTAAGTACTTTTAGCTTTTATCATAATGCCATAACCCGTAATTGTGATATGTAATATCTGCTTAACTGTGTAAATCCCATTGGAATGGAAGGAAAAGAGATGTACTTACAAAATTGGTCATATCTTTTTTATTTTTCATCCGATTTCCATCATTTTTTCTGCATTTAAAAGCTTATTAAATTTGCTTTACTACATTAACAAGGAAATTATGATTTAGTGCTTTTATCAAGGTCAAAACCTTTGTTGCACTTGCAAATACGGCCTTGTGGCTCTTTTTTTTTTTTTCGTGGAGATACGGCCTTGTAGGTCAACCCTCGACATGCGTCTCCAAAAACAAAACGTGACTCAGTCCTGAAATTTCACATGAGACAAATATGAGTAATATTCCAGGCAATATTTTGGTACAATAATCTCTAAATAGAAGTTTGAAAAAAATTTGAATCAATCAGACCATGCATCCTTTCCTTTAAAACTTAGCGAGATAAGTGGGGGAGAATAGGGTCAAAAGCCTCTGTGGGCACTTGATTGAACATGATATCATGTGCTGTTTTGCATTTTTTCTATGTTGTTTGAACAAACTGATATAACCCTAACCTGTCCTAAACGTAAGAACCAACTAAACCAAGAAAATGTAACTTCGATTGAAGTCAATGACCCTATTCATTCCCCTGTTTGTGAAAACATATATTTTGCAATCACTTCAATACATCATAAAAAGAGATTTATTCCAATATATTGAGCTCTTGAGTGGAGATTTCATGTGACAAAGGACTCGCATTTAGGCTATAGGCCTAATGATTTGGAGTTTTTCAGTAAGGCGGCGGGAAAAAAACCCTGTTTTACGGGCGAGCGGACTTTTCAAGTAGAGTCGCCCGGGCCATTTTTCCCCTAATTTTTTTTTTAATTTTAAAAAGAATTTTTATGGCCAAACAAACGTTTGATTTTACATGATCTTTATTAAAAATGTAAAAAATTCTTCTAAAACGCAAATCTAGGGACTGTCAGGGTTTTTGGTTTTTTTCGTCACCCTTTTACTAAGTGGAATCACTAAAATTGTTTTACATTGTTTTGTATCAAAATATTTAGATAGTATTCTATTTTTAATTATTGTTGTCTACAACAATAAATACTGCCCTCTATAGTTGATTTTTTTTTTTTAAATGGCCTAATGCAAACTCCAAACTTCTTTTGATTTATCTGCAATCTATGATTACAAACCAATCTTCAGCTTTTTCTGGATATATAGCATTAATAAATACGTTTAAAGAATACCTAGGGTCAACAAACAAAATAAAATTCAAATTTTTCACTTTTCTGAAGGTTTTGATCAAAATTTTCCCAACGTCTGGTAATTGACTGTTATTTTCTGGCTTATGAAGTGTAAATCATCCATAAATAAAAGTTCGAAATTTTGTCCAATGCACCTTTAAAGGAATTTTTATTTCGGACTGTTGGAAACCACCCATAAGCTTTACACAAAAATTAAAAAAATAATAGAATAAATAAAACAGAGTGGGTGGCAATAGCAAACAAATGTGTTTTTCTGAGTGGCCCAATAACCCCCTTTTCTGAGTGTAGGCCTCAGAATTCTTTGATATACACTGACTCACACAGGAAATGGCATGCCTGCTTTCCTAGCCTTCTATTCCTGCCTAAAGCTTCACAAAATACAAACTGTTCTCACAGAAAAAACATGTTTTGTCAAACCAAATTTTTTCTTTTATAAACCAAAATTACTTCGAAAAGAACAAATCCTATTCCATAATATTTCTTCCTGAGAGTTTTCATTTTTCAGCTTTCAAAATCATATTTCCTGTGATAATTTGTCCCCATTCTGATTCTTTTGTACACAGCAACATTTCCTGAAAATGCAAATATTGTTGTTAAATTTCCTAAATTCAGGAAATTTCCTGAAAAGATACATCCCTGTATAAAGACATTTCTTTAGAATTTCCCACTCCACCCAAAATGCAATGACAATTTCATAAAACAAAACATTCTGGTGCATAATTTTAATCAATACGTCATGATTTATGGCAATTTCCGCTTTTCTTGCAAACTTGAAACTGGGGGACAAGCTTGGGAACTTCCCGCACGTGTAATGTTTACAATTTGACGTTGAGGCTGTGTACAAGGAACCCGGGAGGGGTACTTAGTACAGAAGTGATTACGGGGATGTGCCGCAAACTTGGGTAGCAAAATCAGGCTGTCTGGTATGCCAATTGGTCCCTTTTCTTTGCAAAATGTGGTATTTTGATGGGCCTGTTTTTCAATATTTTCTGAAATTTGCACCAAAATTGCGCAAATTTTGGATTTTTTTCCCTTCTAAATTTCAAATAGAAATCAAGCTAAATTTGTGCAAAATTAGCGTAAATTTTCGCAGAAAAGTTTCAATTTTTTTATAAATTTGACTCAAAATTTGGACATTTGGTATATGGATGGGTCCCTTTTTCTTGAAAATTAGAAGGCCTATAATATACATGGGTGGTACTTCACATATATTCAGCGGCACACCCCTACCAAAACCAAATTTGAGT